>CM054057.1:106268667-106539334 GCA_028641055.1 Alopecurus myosuroides
TGATTGTTTAGTCGGATTGTTTGAACGTGTGGAGGCTATGAACATCGACTTTGGTTGGGGGCTTATGATATGATATTGGGAGCGGGTTGGTTGGAACAACACAGCCCCATGTGGGTTCACTGGAAAAGCAAAATCATGAAGTTTGAGCACAAAGGGGAACTAATTATTCTTCCTGGCGTGTCTGACAATGTTTCTTAGTTTATGTTCTGATGGAAGTTTCTAAAACTACGAGTTTAGTGATCGATAAAGCGGCGGAGCCAATGCGATCCGATGAGCAGCCAAATAGTTTTCATTATAAAGAAATGCGTATGAAAAGTTCAATAGTTGATACGATGTGATCAGACTTTCTCAATCCAGAAGATGGAAGGAGCCTGTGTGGTCCGCGAAGCGCCGGCCAATTGGGGAAGGCGGCGGATCCGGCCAACCAACCACTCAAAGAATGAGAATGGAATCATCATTTCTAGAAGACTTTAGTAATTTTTTTTTAGTGCCGAATAGCTCAGTTGGTAGAGCGGTGGATCAGTCTAGCTAATATCAAGGTGCGTTTCTTGCCATGCCAGCTCTGTCGGTCCGTCCTTCCTATACTTGTCAATCTCGATATGGCAGTTAAGCATATTCAAGTAATGATATTTGTTATAATATGTAAATAGGTAACCTTAGATCAGCCTATCAGTATCGTAGCACACCTTTTCCCTCAATTCAAGTTTCCATTCAATAAGTGCATCAAGTATTTCGTATAGAAAGGAATCGAGGAGAATACAACAAACTCAATGGATGAGAGTGAATGGATTTTTGCTTTTGCGTATAGAAGGAAGTCCATTAGTTGACACCTCTCGTGAAAGCACAGAATAACTATGCCTTAGCTATATCTTCTTATCTTTCATCAATACCAATCCACTCATCTCGAAAACTCGTATAGTAGTCTCATTGGCCTTCGTCAATGGGAAATCAAGTGTATGAAGGCAACTAGTATTTAGTTCGTGAAAGAATGTTTCGTTTCGTTGGAAAAACCAACGCCGACGTCAAGATCAGTCTCCCTTTCTTTTTTGGGAGCGGAGCTGCTAAAGATTTTGTTACCCTCAGGAAATGAACAACAAACTATTACCAGAAAATGTTAATCAGGTTCCCTCACCTAGTACAAATTCTGGTGCCGATTCCAATTCTACTTCCTTAAAGGAAGTAGTGTAATCCAATGATAATTGGATAAATGATGAAGAACTTGTTGATACCACTTCTAGTTTGGTAGAAGTGGCATCCACTTCTAGTTCCAATTTGGTCAATCTGAGGGAAGCGATCTTGCCCGACGCTTCTTCATGGTCAGGGTCAGCAGCGAAATTATTCGACCCCACCATTACACAAAACAGTGTAGCTGATCGAACGACAGCCCTCGCTAAAGCTAAAATGGCTGCTGAGCCTGAGGCAGCGAGTGCCTCTACGGCTCCTGCTGAGGCAGCGAGTGCCACTGTGGCACGTGCTGAGGCATCTGCTGAGGCAGCGAGTGCCTCTGCGGCACCTGCTGAGGCAGCGACTGCCCCTGCGACAACACCCGCCAAAATTTGTGATACTGCTTCGTGGGACGGGGGGGGGGTGAACCCCTTGGAGAAATTTTCTATTCACAAAATATTAGGTATGAATATAGGCCACTTTTATTTCTCATTCACAAATACTGCCTTGTTTATGCAGCTCACTCTCGTTTTGGTCCTACTTCTGTTTTTTGTTGTTACGAAAAAGGGAGGTGGAAAGTCAGTTCCAAATGCATGGCAATCCTTGGTAGAGCTAATTTATGATTTCGTGCTTAACCTGGTAAACGAACAAATAGGTGGTCTTTCCGGAAATGTGAAACAAAAGTTTTTCCCTTGCATCTCGGTCACTTTTACTTTTTCGTTATTTCGTAATCCCCAGGGTATGATACCCTTTAGCTTCACAGTGACAAGTCATTTTCTCATTACTTTGGCTCTTTCATTTTCCATTTTTATAGGCATTACGATCGTTGGATTTCAAAGACATGGGCTTCATTTTTTTAGCTTCTTATTACATGCGGGAGTCCCACTGCCGTTAGCACCTTTCTTAGTACTCCTTGAGCTAATCTCTTATTGTTTTCGTGCATTAAGCTTAGGAATACGTTTATTTGCTAATATGATGGCCGGTCATAGTTTACTAAAGATTTTAAGTGGGTTTTCTTGGACTATGCTATTTCTGAATAATATTTTCTATTTCATAGGAGATCTTGGTCCCTTATTTATAGTTCTAGCATTAACCGGTCTGGAATTAGGTGTAGCTATATCACAAGCTCATGTTTCTACGATCTCAATTTGCATTTACTTGAATGATGCAAGAAATCTCCATTAAAATAAGTCATTTCATAATTGAATAAAAACGAGGAGCCGAAGATTATAGGGGGCTGCTTTTGCAGCACTGAACATGGTTCCGGTCAAGATATTGGGTTTGCTTTACAAAGAAAGGTGAAAGGCGTGGTCCAGTCGGGATAAAGAACGGGGTCAGTGGTGTCATCCGCACCCGGATTTGTGCTAACGGAAAAGACAGACAGGAAAAGCTATAGTTTTGGTACTGTGTAATGGTAATGCCCCCAATTTATCTCAATCTTATCTCTTTCCTTTAAGGCGAATACGCGAATGCTGCTCGGTTAGAAAAAGCTCCTGTGGGTAGAAAACTATCTTGTTCAAGCAAGCAATACGAAATACTATGGGGCTAGACTGTTCGGAATACGAAACTTGTTCTTGCCCTACTCAGACAAGGTAGGGGTAGTGTGATGCAGCTCTGTGATATAGAAAAGCTAACCGGTAAACAAGCAAGACGAAGGAGAAGGGTAGTGTTAATAAGAAAGCGGGACCGGTGCCATGTTTATCAAGACGGAATCAGAATATGATTGCCGTGGTAAGAAGAGAAGATGTTCGGAAAGCAAAGTAGGTACGATCCTTGTGTGAAAAGTTTAAAGGATGCTATGATAACCCACATTAACATGCTACTTTTGATTCAATTCCCAACCCTGCAGCATTGGAACCAAGATCAGGCCTAACTGTTCTAAATTGGATTGAATGAAGCACTGATTGGAATTATGATCGATTGGTTGAAGGAATTACAACATCTTCAGTTTCGGGTGAGCGCTTAGGCCAAGCCACAATTACCAAGTTAGGATTGGATTTGCCAACTTGAATTCCGTTGATCTTTAGAGTAGATCTTTCTCTTTCCCTTTCTCGAGTCTCAGTTGAGGGAAGTAGCCTGTAAGAGAGCAGTGCTGGGTCTGGCAAACGCTGGGCGAAGCGCTGGTGGACTCTGCCGGTGCATCCTCTCTGGGAGGAGCGCACTAGATCAACCTGTTGCGGCTGCTCCCCCTCTACCGCGACATCTCGTCTGTTCAGATTGGAGACGGGAGGCGCACGTCCTTCTGGATGGACTCCTGGTTGCCGGCCGCCCCCCTTCGCGTCCTCATGCCTGAACTCATGTCGCACTGCCTCGACGCTTCTGCGTTCGTCCGTGCGGTGATCGTGCATTGCTCGACTCTTGCCTTGCTCCTCGCCTCTCCACCACCGCCTGCAGACAGAGGGGGACCCTCCTCAGCATGCTCGCCAACACCAGGCTGAGCGATGATCCTGACGAGCGCTCCCTGAGGCTCTACGGCTCCCTCGCAGGAAAACTGCAAACCGCAAAACTATACAGGTTACTGACAACGGGTGGCGAGCGCTCTGCGGAGCATGACTTCATCTGGCGCGCCCACTCGCCCACCAAGGTCAAGTTCTTCTGCTGGCTACTGGTTCAACGGCGAATCTAATGCCGCTCGAACCTTCTGAAGAAAACCATCACCGACGCTGCTCCAAGTGGCTGTGCCCTGTGCGGCGACAGCCTTGAAACTCCCGACCACATCGCGTTCGGTTGTTCCTTCGCCAAGAACTTCTGGCGTGCTCTTGGCGTCGCGGACAATCTTGCCGTCTCCGTTGATGATGCCAAGACATGCCCGCTCCCCGCCGCTGTTCATCCACGATCTGCTGCAACCCTGCGCCACCTCTGCCTGTGGCACCTTTGGAAACACAGGAATTGGGTCGTATTGCAAGGACTAGATCCCTCTCTCGACCGTGCTCGCAAAAACTGCAGGGACGACGCGGTCCTTTGGCGTGCACGTCTCCCCCCAGCCAGCGCGTTGATGTCGACGCCTGGCTCTTCCTCCTCCCTCCACACAACACCAGCTGATGTTCCCCCTAGCTCTGTTGCTTCTCGTGTGCTCTCACCCTTGTTGATACTAACAACCCCCCTGTAATGTAACAAACTCGCGGGACTTCACCCGCTCATATTGAGAAATGGAATATACAGGTGGGGGCGTCACAACCCCCCCCCCCCCCCGGTGGAAAATCGAAAAAAAGCACTAAAGGAATGGCGCTAAGTGCCGCCGGCCAAATTTTATGCCGACTCACCGTTTTGACATAATCACCGTTTTGATCATAACTTTTGCATTCCAACTCGGATTTTGACGTTCTTTAGCTCGTTTCGAAAAGGAGAAACATATCTAAATTATCATGCATATTGTTAAAGCTAAATTATTAGCAAAAAATCATGAGAAATAACGCAACTGCAAATGATGGGTTAACAGTCTCGTCTGAGAGGGTTGTGGGGCGTCTGAATCCAACCAAAATCTAGGTGCACCTAAAAATCATGAGAAATAGGTACTTGTGTACATAAAAATGATTTTTTTCCAAAAAAACATGAGCAAACTAGGAGGCACCTGTGGTTCAAATTTGACCCGTTTCCACCTGAATCTGCAGAAACTTGTGTTTTTCAAAAGAGGTGGATGAAAACCTTTTCAGAGGAAACAAATTTGTTATTTGTGCATATAACATTGTCTAGTATCTTCAAAAAATGCAGCTCCCTGGTTTTGCAACATATTTGTGGCTGATGCTTCACAAAAAAAGCCATTTTTCACACTCGGAAGATAGAAAATGGTTTTTTTATTCAATGAAAAGAAAAACTTTCTTCGGGAACATTGTCCGTGCTTCCAATATGCATGTTTGTGTGGAATATGGGCATATTTAAACAAACTATGCCATATATTTGGCCATTACATCCGTCATTTGGCATGTTTCTAGCTGAATCGGCAGAAACTATCAAAATGGCCACCATGACTATTCATCAAAAGAGTTTAAATTTTTTAAAACTATTTTTTATGATATGGATGTCATATGTGAATTTCTCTAATTATTTCTAATCGATTTAGACATTTGATTTGTCAAATTTCGATTTACGGATTTGAAGATATAAATTATTGTATATTAAATAATTTATTAAAAAAATAAAGTAATTTCTAACATTATATTGTTATTTAGTCAATAAAGACAATTATATAATAACGGTTATTTGTTCAAATATTGTTTTAAATTTACACAATAAAAAAGTTTAACATCATTCCCCACAGGTTAATATGATTGATATGATAGTAATATCAGTAAGTTCTAACATCTCATATGAAATCTAATTTGGAAGGAACTCAAAGTTTAAGCGTGCTTGGGCTGTAGGAATTTCAGGATGGATGAAAGTTTGACTAAGTTAAGTATGTTGACTAGATTAATTGTGTAATTAGAGATTAGAGATTAAATATGTGGCTAAGTGAAAAATTCTGGAATAGAATTTCAAAAAAATTCAAAAAAAAAGGTTCAAAAAAATTCGAATTTTTCCTTGAATTTTTTTTTCAATTATTTTGGAAATATTGTGCCGACGGCAAAGCGCCGAAGGCTTATATATGGAGTACTTATATATACATATATATGTTAGTTGTTTATGTGCTGAATGATATACGTATATATTACATTTTTTTGCCGTAGCTAGCTACAAGGTGGGAAGTATTGCCGTAGCTAGCTAGAAGTCTTTTAAGTGGAACCATAGAAGGATTTGGATTTTTACTTTTTAAACGAGCACTTCTCCTACGTAGTATGTTCATTGTTAAGACCACCCGGCCTGCGTAATATAAGGGCATCTCCAGTCGTCTCCCCCCAGAGCCCCCCAAGCGGCGCTTTTGACCCCACTAGTTGAAACAGGGCCATTTGTCCCGGGTCGTAAGGGCCAATTGTCCCGGTTGTGCAACCGGGATGGGCTAGCCGGGACAAATGGCCCTCCCCATTGGTCCCGGTTGTGCCAGGACCCGGGATGGTAAGGCTGGCCCACGTGGCGACTCTGGGCCCGGGACGACGAGGGAGTTCGTCCCGGTTCGTTTTAGGGACCGGGATGCCTTCCTAAAAAAAAGTATTCCACCCATTTTCCCTGCCGCGGCAGGTTTTTTTTTGGTTCGTTTTTTTTGGCTCCTGCCTCGCAATCGCCAACCGGCCTCCACTTCCCCAACCGCGTCCAGGCCCACGTCTTTAATTAAGCCCACTGCCACATTTTTGGTCAAAAGGGCCCACTGGCCCGCGTCTTTTATTATATTCGGTCAATGACTCGCGGGGCCACTGGCCAGCGGCCTAGTGGCTGGCCTGCCCGGTCCCTTAAATTAAGACCACAGGGGACGGTCAAAGGGCCCACTGCCGCCTCGTCTTCCCGCCCCTCCACTTCCCCACGCGCGCGTGGCCAGCTGCAACCGCCGCACGCCTCGGCTCCCACTCTGCATTCATGGCCGCCTGCAACCGGCGCCACGTTCCTTCCGCCGGTTGGCATGCCAGCCCACCCCGGGTCCTTTTTAAAGGGCCCCCGCCGCCCGTACAACCCATCCACCCCGGCCGCGTCCCAGCCAAAGGAACCCTAGCCGCCATATCGTCCCGCTGGTTCGGCAAGCGTCCCCGGAACGACCACGAATCCGGCTCCTCGAGCGGCGCCGGCCAGAGGGGCTCCGGCGTCCCACCCCCGTCGGCGGAGGCCTTCGGCTTTGGCCCTGGAGGTGTCCGCATCGGCGGGGCGCCGCGTGTCCCCGCGCCACCTCCGGCGGCACGCCCGCCGCCCCGCGCCGCGCCCAAGGGAAAGCGCTTCCGCCGGTACATCCGGACGACGGAGGCCGAGTGGCACTGGGACCACGCCACGCCGGTCTTTTGGCCGGACGTCCACCTCCCGGACGGGTGGCATCTCAACCCCCAACGCATCCCCGTGCCGCCGGCCCCAACCAACGAGGCCGCGCTCGAGGAGATCGACCGCCGGCGCCATCTCCTGCCGGCCCCCCTCCTCAGGGACCGCGCGTACGCGCGCAGCTCCCCCTACTGGGCCACCTGGTTCCACCAGGAGCACGAGCAGCGCCGGCGCTCCTTCATCCCCGTCCCCCACGAGGAGGTGAACGTGGAGGACTACCCCGCGCCACCGCCCGACCGGGAGAAGGAGCTGTGGCTCCTCGAGGATATCGAGGACTTCTCCGAGGAGGAGGACCCCGAGCTCCGGGCCAGCTTGGAGGAGGCCTGCGAGGCCTCCCGCCGCTCCCTCAGGGAACACGAGATCAAGCGGTGGGAGTAGGTCGTGGCCGCCGCCGCCGCCGACGCCAACGCCATGCCGCCGCCCCCGCCCCCTACCGCTCCTGCCCCTGGTGGCAGGCGATGTACGCCGAGTGGGAGGCATCCGAGGACCAGCCGCCGCCGCAGCCGCTCCCCCCGGCCTGGAGTACGGCATGTCCTGGGCCTGGACCGGCGGCGCCTGGTCGCCGGAGGAGCTGCCCCCGCCGCCGCCGCCGCAGCCTGAGGTGCTGCCCCCGCCGCCAATGCCTCCGGAGCCCCCTGTGGCAGGCACCGGACTACCACTGCATCTCCTCTGACGAGGAGGACTATGCCGGCGCCGTCGCCCCCCCAAGAAACTGCCGGCCGCCTGTGGCCCCGCCGCCTCCCCTATATGTAAGCACGGCCGGCCTCCTGTGGCCGCGCCGCCCCCCTATGTAAGCACGGCCCTCGGGCCTTTTAATATATATTGTTTGTGTCCAGTAACGCGTCCCTAGTTCAACCCTAGCCCCGCCGGCGGAACCAGCGCCGGCGGGATCTTCCTACCCCCTCGCCGGCAGGGCTTCGCCAAGGCAAGCCCGCTGTCCCTGAGTGGTTGCTCGGCCTGGAGAGAGGGCCGAGATATTTATACACCTGGGCCTTTAGTCCCGGCCCGTGCCACCAACCGGGACTAGAGGCACCCCCTTTGGTCCCGGTTGGTACCACGGGCCGGGACCAAAACTGTCGTGGGATAATCACGGCAGACGTTACCGGGGGTAACTTATCTTGGGGCAAGACGACACTGGTGTTTGGGAGAGGGTTTAGCCTAGAGGAAAACATGATGATATGCGATCTGGTAGCCGGCAATCAAGTCGCCGAGTCTCCGATCTCGATATAGTAACTCGACTCGTGTGTTACACTGGATATTCGATACCTAGCGATATTGCTCGAACTCTTGGATCTCTCTAAACCTAACCTAGGGGCCGGCTTATAAAGCATCTGGACCCCCTGGCCTGCTCTCCAAGGCGTACTCTGAGTCCTACCCAGACACTGCTTACAAAACCCTAAACTTCCTTATCGGAACCCACAATCCGGGTTACCAGGCCTACGACCTTGGGCCTTCTAGAAGCTCCTTTATCCTTAGCCAGATCTCGCGCAGCGTCCTTTGGGCCGAGTTACACCTTGGCGTTGGCCTACCGGGTTATCATCCCTCCATCAAAAACTTTTTTTCAAAACTTGGTGGCACCCTGCGCGCCAAAAAAATTTAGCGCCAAAATTTGAAAATTGTTAAAGTTTGCACTTTAACAACTTCTACATACTTTCGAATTTGACAAAAATTTCAACATGAAAAATCCTAGAATTTGCATAACTAATTCAAATTCATTTTTCGTTTAACTAAATAATTATTTTAACTATTGAAACTATTAATTATTATACCATTTGCATATAATTTTAATATAAATATCGACAAATCGAATTGTACCTTCTTAACACGGAGAATTTGGTATCTTCCTCAAGCAACACAACGAATACTTAAAATACTTACTCAACTCAAGGTGACATCTTCTTTTAGGGCTAACGTTGATTGGTAACTTAAATATTTATGTAAATTAGAAGTTTATTCGAGTGTTTGACAGCTATGACAGCCTGGCTTCATTATTATCTCCACCGGCGCACCCACCAAACTGTTTCTCTCTCCTCGGTCTCCCCCATTGAGATGTGGGCTGCGCATGGGCTGCTGTAACCGGCCCTGTGTGTAACGATAGCTCTGCTTCGAAGGTTCAATCTGAGCATCATTAATTTCGCCATCTTTTCAAAACATAGTGTGATGGAATTTCTTTAATATTTCTGATCTCAAGAACCTTCAGTACCCGGCAACACGGCAGACCTACATTTTCAAACTTTTTGCAGCTACAAATGTATTCTGATGAGTCGAATCTAACAAAATGACCCCGACGCCTGTTTTTGACAGTTATCTCATACTCGGATATGGGTCCAATTTCGCCACAGTTATAGACCATGCAATCCAATATCAGTTCAAATTCTAATCTGAAAATCTCAAACAGTGCAGGAGTGTATGCATTAGCACCTTGCCAAAGTAACCGAGAGGTGCAACCCTTTGCGTCATTTGAACTCCAAGGTAGTCAGCTTGTTGTTCAGCTAGAAGTACCGAAGATCTATTTCTGTTTTAAGTATATCTGTCAGGATGGTATCCGTACTATCACTTCGAAGTGTGCCTGCAAAATCTGCCTACCGTTATCTCATACTCGGATATGGGTCATAGTTGTCAGTTTTTTACCGGTCAATACAAATTACTGCTCAAACAGAACTATAGGATCATGTATTCCACGCTTATTATTACACATCACCAACAGATGGAGGAGAGAGAAACAACAAAGTGGGTGGGTGTGCCGCTGGTTGGGATAATAACGAAATCAGGCTGGTCATAGTTGTCAGCTTTTTACCGGTCAATACAAAATACTGATCAAACAGAACTATATGATCATGTATTCCACGCTTATTATTACAAATCACCAACATCCCTATCTACTTTTCTGCATTCTCCCTTGCTTATGATCGCTTAGGCCGTAACCATGGAGTATCTTCATTATTTAACGGGATGGTGGGGTCAGCTTTCACTGTGAAGGGTGGAATTTCAACAAACTTATTATAATCTTCTGACATGTCTGTCGTGTCCTCGATTCCCACGATGTTTCTTTTCCCTGAGAGAACTATGTGACGCTTCGGCTCATCGTATGATGAATTTGTTTGCTTATTTTTTCTTTTTTTCGGTCTGGAGGACATGTCCTTCACATAGAAGACCTGAGCCACATCATTGGCTAGGACGAATGGTTCGTCATTGTAACCAATATTGTTGAGATCCACTGTTTTCATTCCATAAAGCGGGTCTACCTTTACCCCTTCTCCATTCAGGTTGACCCATTTGCACTTGAACAAAGGGACCTTAAACGAAGGTCCATAGTCAAGTTCCCATATCTCCTCTATGTAACCATAGTATGTGTCATTTTTTCCATTCTTGTTTGTTGTATCAAAGAGGAAATACTGTTTTGGTTGGTGCTCTTCTTATCTTGGGAGCTCGTGTAAAATGTATTCCCATTTATCTCGTACCCTTGAAAAGTCCCAATAGTCGAAGATGGTGACCCTGCCAACATGTACAACTGATCTTCAACAATGTTGTCATTTATAAGATGTGTTTGCAACCAACTCCCAAAAGTCTCCATGTGTTTGCGTTTAATCCATGAGTCATCTTTCCCCGGGTTTGCGGAGCGTACAATATTCTTGTGTTCCTCGAGATACGTGGCCATGAACATAGAATTTTGTAGAACTGTGTAGTGTGCTTTGGTGAACGAATGCCCGTCCCTGGGTATCATTGTTTTCTTTCCCAGCGTTCATTTTCCCCTCAGTCTCCCCTCATGCCGCGATTCAGGAACACCAATCGTCTTAAGGTCAGGAATAAAGTCAACACAGAACCCAATTACCTCCTCTGTTCCATAGCCCTTCGAGATGCTTCCTTCTGGCCTAGCACGGTTATGAACATATTTCTTCAAGACTCCCATGAACCTCTCAAAGGGGAACATATTGTGTAGAAATACCGGACCGAGAATATGAATCTCTTCACATAGGTGAACCAGGAGATGAGTCATAATGTTGAAGAAGGATGGTGGGAACACCAACTCAAAACTAACAAGACACTGGACCACATCTCTCTGTAATCTTGTCAGAATTTCTGGATCGATTACCTTCTGAGATATTGCGTTCATGAATGCACATAGCTTCACAATGGGTACTCGAACGTTTTCTGGTACAAGCCCCCTCAATGCAATCGGAAGCAACTGTGTCATAATCACGTGGCAGTCATGAGACTTCGGGTTTTGGAATTTTTTCTCTGCCATTTTTGTTATCCCCTTTATATTCGACGAGAAGCCAGACGGAACCTTGATACTGTAAAGGACTTCAAAGAATATTTCCTTCTCTGCTTTAGTAAGCGCGTAGCTACTTAAGGAATGGCGCCCTGTATCTGTGTGCTTGTTGCTTGGGTCTTTCATACGTTGCTGGTCCTCCCGTGCTTCTGGCGTATCTTTTGACATCCCATACACGCCCAGGAAGCATAGCAGATTGACACAGAGATTCTTTGTCACGTGCATCACGTCGATCGAAGAACTGTGTAGTGTGCTTTGGTCACCGTACATCCATCGCTGCCGTGCATCCATCTGCATCATATAATTAAGTTTATCAAAATACATTACAATAACATATTAATACAGATACATCGACAAATACTACTTTTTTATGTATCAGTTACAGATGAAAAAGATAATTTGTTAACCTCGGTCGAAGATACCATTTTCAGTGAGCTTATGTGCGGCTCGGGAATTTCGTCGAACACCTCGTGTGCATAGTAAAATAAAACACACTAACACCACACTCTCTCACACCTCCAAGCAAAAAAAAAAGATGGAAGTAGGGGGGCTGGGGCAGTATATATAGGGGAAGGGGGCATTGGTCCCGGTTCGTGGACTGAACCGGGACAATAGGTCATGTGCGTGCCACGTGGCCTGTGGCTAGGCATTGGTCCCGGTCCGTGGCAAGAGCCGGGACCGATATGCCCCCCACGAACCGGGATCAATGCCCCCAGGCGATTCCTGTTGCCCCGGGCGCACGAACCGGCACCAATGCATGGCATTTGTCCCGGATTTGGTTGCAACCGGGACAGCTGCCCCCTGGCCCCCTGGACGAGAGGGGTTGTTTCCACTAGTGCCCAAAAAGCGCCGTTTTAGCGCCGAATTCCACCAGTCAGCCCCCAGGAGCTGAAAAAGCGCCTTTTTGCGCCGGCGCACCCAAGCCAAACCCAGCCCCTTGGGTTTGGCTTGGGGGGGGGGGCAAAATGCGCCGCTTTGCATGCAAAAAGGAATCTTTCTCATACTTTTGCCCCACTTTGCATGGAAATATGCCTCTCTCTGCTACTTTTGCCCCACTTTGCATGCAAAAGCCCCCCATTTTGGCCGGTTGGGTGGGCTACGGCTGGTAAATGACCATGCTCCAGGTTTTGATTTTGCGCCGTTTGTGCTATTTCTGTTGATTTTCTTGTGCTGGGGGGGGGGGGGGTTGCAACGACTGGAGATGCCCTAAGGAGAGCCCCTGCGCAATATAAGGAGAGCCCGGTGGAGTCTTGTACCAGAAAACAAAATAAAGGCCAAAGAGGAGGAGATAAGCTCGATCGCAAGCAAATTAGTAGGCACTTAGCGAAGTCGGGATCCGTTAACGACACCAAAGCAAAGGAGCGAGGATTATCTGCAAGTAGTATTGGGTATATACCACGTGGCATACCCAAAAAATTAGAGTAGTACTGAGTATGAGTCGGAATAGAAAATAGAAAGTTTTCTACTGTTAAGTAGAGTAGTGTCTGAGAAGATGGGAAGTATTGCAGTAGCTAACTAGAAGTGTTTTAAGTAGAACCATAAAAGGATTTGGATTTTTAAACGAACACATCTCCTAATAGGTTCATTGTTTTTTGACCGGACTCGGTACTGACCGGTATGGCAATTAACGCTAATTCCAGAACAATCCCGACAAAAACGCGCGCGCGAGATTGAAAACAAGCAGCTGATCCCCAATCGTGACGCGCGCGGACCGTGTCAAACTAGTCGGGCTGTTGTCTTCGTGGTCCCGACCGCGTAGCACCTGCGCGCACTTGCGCGCCCAACCGTGACGCGCAGACGCGTCAAAACAGGGCGCCTGGTCACACCCCCTCCTGCAAGAAAAACAGGTGCCATCCAGATCCTGAAGCGAATCCCCTACCCGCCATCACCCCGATGATCCTAGCGAATCCCCAACCTATCGCCATCGTCCCGATGATCCTAGAGAGAATCCAGATATGAGGAACACGAGTTCCCCACCCCTTACTCCATAGTAACCCTATCCCCCATTAACACAGATACTTCAATTTCCAATTCTCGTATCCCCAACAAAAAAGCAGTCTCGAGATCGATTTCCCCACTCCTTACTCTATAGTTACCGACCTAGTTCTCATGGTGTCGAGACATCATAGTAAAGATCATAGACGGGGGTGCCATGATCCTACGGGTAGAGTCGTGGGGGGACGTGGTAGTACGGCAATCGAAAACACCAAGTTTACCCAGGTTCGGTACAACGCAACTAGGCGGCATTCCTACTCATGCAATCTCACTAAATCAGGGTTGAAGCCTGAAGTATACGAAGTACAATGTGAGTAGTGTTTCGCTAACTCGGCGAGGATCAACTTCTTAGCGAGTTGGCTTCTAGCTAATTGTCTCTATCTTTCTCTTACCCCGTCCGACTTTATATAGTTAGTCGGGTTAGGGCTTACAGACAGGAAACCTAGAAGACTACGGAAAGTATCTAACTTGGAAAGGAAGTAATCCGTCTTCTACTCCAAGCCGCACCACTTTGGGCCGTGGTCCGGGTTCTTCTAGAATCCGGCTTCTGCGCATCAGCTTACTGTGCCGCCTAATGGACTGTGATCCATTACCAACAGGCCACTCTGGTAATCCGGCTCTTTAGGACAATGCCGGACATACCCCTAATCGGTATATAGATCCGAGAGTAGCCCCAAGAAGGATTGAGACTTGATTCCGCCTGAATCGGCAGAAACTTGTGTTTTTCGAAAAAGGTGGATGAAAACCTTTTCAGAGGAAACAAATTGGTTATTTCTGCATATAACATTGTCTAGTATTTTCAAAAAATGCAGCTCCCAGGTTTTACAACATATTTGTGGCTGATGCTTCACAAAAAAAGCCATTTTTCACACTCGGAAGATAGAAAATGGTTTTTTTATTCAATGAAAAGAAAAACTTTCTTCGGGAACATTGTCCGTGCTTCCAATATGCATGTTCGTGTGAAATATGGGCATATTTAAACAAACTATGCCATGTATTTGGCCATTACACCCGCCATTTGGCATGTTTCCAGCTGAATCGGCAGGAACTGTCAAAATGGCCACCATGACTATTCATCAAAAGAGTTTAAATTTTTTAAAACTATCGATGTTTTTATGATATGGATGTAATATTTGAATTCTCTAATTATTTCTAATCGATTTAGACATTTGATTTGTCAAATTTCGATTTATGGATTTGAAGATATAAATTATTGTATATTAAATAATTTATTAAAAAAATAAAGTAATTTCTAACATTATATTGTTATTTAGTCAATAAAGATAATTATATAATAATTGTTATTTGTTCAAAATTGTTTTAAATTTAAACAATAGAAAAGTTTAACATCATTCCCCACAGGTTAATATGATTGATATGATAGTAATATCAGTAAGTTCTAACATCTCATATGGAATCTAATTTGGAAGGAACTCAAAGTTTAAGCGTGCTTGGGCTGTAGGAATTTCAGGATGGGTGAAAGTTTGACTAAGTTAAGCATGTTGACTAGATTAATTGTGTAATTAGAGATTAGAAATTAAATATGTGGCTAAGTGAAAAATTCTGGAATAGAATTTCAAAAATGTTCAAAAAAAAAGGTTCAAAAAAGTTCGAATTTTTCCTTGAATTTTTTTTCAATTATTTTGGAAATATTGTGCCGACGGCAAAGCGCCGAAGGCTTATATATGGAGTACTTATATATACATATATATGTTAGTTGTTTATGTGCTGAATGATATACGTATATATTACATTTTTTGCCGTAGCTAGCTAAAAGGTGGGAAGTATTGCCGTAGCTAGCTAGAAGTCTTTTAAGTAGAACCATAAAAGGATTTGGATTTTTACTTTTTAAACGAGCACTTCTCCTACGTAGTATGTTCATTGTTAAGACCACCCGGCCTGCGTAATATAAAGGCATCTCCAGTTGTCCCCCAGAGCCCCCAAGCGGCGCTTTTGACCCAAAAAGCGTCATTTTAGCGCCGAATTCCACCAGTCAGCCCCCCAGGAGCTGAAAAAGCGCCGTTTTTGCGCCGGCGCACCCAAGCCAAACCCAGCCCCTTGCGTTTGGCCTAGGGGGGCAAAATGCGCCGCTTTGAATGCAAAAAGGAATCTTTCTCATACTTTTGCCCCACTTTGCATGCAAAGATGACTCTCTCTGCTACTTTTGTCCCACTTTGCATGCAAAAGCCCCCCATTTTGGCTGGTTGGGTGGGCTACGGCTGGTAAATGAGCATGCCCCAGGTTTTGATTTTGCGCCATTTGTGCTATTTCTGTTGATTTTCTTGTGCTGAGGGGGGGGGAGGGGGTTGCAACGACTGGAGATGCCCTAAGGAGAGCCCCTGCGCAATATAAGGAGAGCCCGGTGGAGTCTTGTACCAGAAAACAAAATAAAGGCCAAAGAGGAGGAGAGAAGCTCGATCGCAAGCAAATTAGTAGGCACTTAGCAAAGTCGGGATCCGTTAACGACACCAAAGCAAAGGAGCGAGGATTATCTGCATTATCTGCAAGTAGTATTGGGTATATACCACGTGGCATACCCAAAAAATTGGAGTAGTACTGAGTATGAGTCGGAATAGAAAATAGAAAGTTTTCTACTGTTAAGTAGAGTAGTGTCTGAGAAGATGGGAAGTATTGCAGTAGCTAACTAGAAGTGTTTTAAGTAGAACCATAAAAGGATTTGGATTTTTAAACGAACACATCTCCTAATAGGTTTACTGTTTTTGGACCGGACTCGGTACTGACCGGTATGGCAATTAACGCTAATTCCAGAACAATCCCGACAGGAACGCGCACGCGAGATTGAAAACAAGCAGCTGATCCCCAATCGTGACGCGCGCGGACCATGTCAAACTAGTCGGGCTGTTGTCTTCGTGGTCCCGACCGCGTAGCACCTGCGCGCACTTGCGCGCCCAACCGTGACGCGCAGATGCGTCAAAACAGGGCGCCTGGTCACACCCCCTCCTGCAAGAAAAACAGGTGCCATCCAGATCCTGAAGCGAATCCCCTACCCGCCATCACCCCGATGATCCTAGCGAATCCCCAACCTATCGCCATCGTCCCGATGATCCTACAGCGAATCCAGATATGAGGAACACGAGTTCCCCACCCCTTACTCCATAGTAACCCTATCCCCCATTAACACAAATACTTCAATTTCTAATTCTCGTATCCCGCAACAAAAAAGCAGTCTCGAGATCGATTTCCCCACTCCTTACTCTATAGTTACCGACCTAGTTCTCATGGTGTCGAGACATCGTAGTTAAGATCATAGACGGGGTGCCATGATCCTACGGGTAGAGTCGTGGGGGGACGTGGTAGTACGGCAATCGAAAACACCAAGTTTACCCAGGTTCGGTACGACGCAACTAGGCGGCATTCCTACTCCTGCAATCTCACTAAATCAGGGTTGAAGCCTGAAGTATACGGAGTACAATGTGAGTAGTGTTTCGCTAACTCGGAGAGGATCAACTTCTTAGCGAGTTGGCTTCTAGCTAATTGTGTCTATCTTTCTCTTACCCCGTCCGACTTTATATAGTTAGTCGGGTTAGGGCTTACAGACAGGAAACCTAGAAGACTACGGAAAGTATCTAACTTGGAAAGGAAGGAATCCGTCTTCTACTCCAAGCCGCACCACTTTGGGCCGTGGTCCGGGTTCTTCTAGAATCCGGCTTCTGCGCATCAGCTGACTGGGCCGCCTAATGGACTGTGATCCATTACCAACAGGCCACTCTGGTGATCCAGCTCTTTAGGACAATGCCGGACATACCGCTAATCGGTATATAGATCCGAGAGTAGCCCCCAAGAAGGCTTGAGACTTGATTCCGCCACCTTTCGCCATTCTTCCGAGAAATGTTGGCGCTTCGTCTTGATTCTTCTTTTCCCAAAACATTCATAACACATAACTCGGATTTCCCAAAAATCCGGCTTTTTCTTCCACGAGCCTTCGTAGAGAAGGAACTTCATGACGTCAGCGATGAAATCGTTCTAACATCACGGAAGTTTTGGTTCAGTCAAAACCCTGAAACGTATCTTCTAACAGATTCTCGCGAGAAACGAGGAGATAACCATTATCACCCCGTCCTCTCGTTCCCCGGAATTTACGGGCGTGATACGCGTCGACGATCCAATGGCTAAATAGGCATTGTAATGCATATCAGCGCGCCTCGGTTATAAATAACCGCCTCGGGGCCTCCGGATGTCCTTCCGCTTTATCTCCCTCCTCAAGCCCCCAGCTCCATAGCAAGAACCAGATCTCGAGCTAATGAGAGCAGAGAGTCAGCTTTCTAACCTCCCCCGGAAAAATTATCCGAGGATCTGGTTCACGGCCGCGCCGCTCAAAAATGGTCGACAAAGAGTCTCCCCGCGCCACGGATGCTACGAACGCCGCCATGGACATCGAGTCTATTATCAACGACTTAGACCCACAACTTGACTCCCCCGTCCGCGCCACCGCAAGCACGCTGGAGTGAAACGCCGGCTAGTCGGCCCGCGGGCATCTGCCTCCCGCGGCCGAGATTGTGTAGCTATCGTCAGCTGCTCCTCCTCTGCTTCTCGTCACCGAGCCCGCAGAGGGAAACACCATTCTCGGCGACGAGGAGGTTGCTGACTCTGGCGCTGCCGAAGGTAAAGAAGAAACGGAGGAGAACTCCTGGAACTGGAGCCAACGCAACGTGGTTCCCTCCCTCCTTCCATCAATGGAGAAGGAGGGGTTCATCCTGAAGGGAAAGTGACGGTACGACACGGACGAGACCAAGCCGTCATCAAAATCCGGCGAACGAGTCCTCCTCACGTCGCACATCAATAGAGGTACCGGAATTCCGCCATCCTACTTTTTCCTTCAGGCCTAGACCATTACCAAATCCAGCCACATAATCTCCCTCCAAACTCTATTCTTTACTTAGCCGGGTTTCACGCCCTGTTCAGGGGGTATTTACGAATAGAGCCTAAGCTAGATTTCTGGCACTACTGTTTTGGGGTTATGCGGAACCCTTCTGAGGGCGCCCTCCCAACTTGAGGGACCAACTCCTTTACCTTATGTAGGTTTAGGGAAGATTGGTTCCCGAAAATCAAAACTTCAGAATCCGTCAAATTCTGGACGGGTTCCTTCTTTTATCATTCGGATGTCCTGTTTCCTGGAAAGGATACAGGAATTCCACCTTTTGTCAATTCCGCAGTCACTCCCCAAGATAATTGGGCGGTGGACGTGGTCCAGACTCTATCGACGGATCTGATGAGGATCAAGCGGCACATCGCCAAGCTTGTTTCCGCCTCCGCTCCTCTTACTGGCATGGACACTGTTCTATGTTGGATCGAAAGGAGGATTCATCCCTGGCTCACCGTGGACCCCGACTTATGTGCGAGTACACGGGCCCAGAGGACGCGATGTGGGCGACGGACAAGTCTTTGTCGAAAAAATACTTGAAGAAATGCGTCAATCAGCTGGTTTCGACTCGTGACCAATACGAGGAAAGCCGACCGATGTACACGGCGGAAAACCCGGCTCGAAAGGTATGGTTTTATCATTTTGGGCATTGTTCTGAGTTTCCTTTTCTCGGATGTTTTTCTAACCCGGACTTTGTTTTTTTTGACAGCTTCTAACTCTTCCTGGGGCTGAGCTTTCCACCGATGCCGAGTTGGACGCGTTACATGCCAACATTGCGGGCGGACAGAAGCGCAAGAAGCCTTCCGCCACTCAGGAGGTGATCGACCTTGACGATGTTACGGTCACAACTTCCAGGTAAAAATCCCGGGCTTTCTTTTTCTTTCTATGCTTTTTATCGCATGCCTTTGTTTCTCGGAATCCTTATTTCTCGTAATTTTTCTTTCTAGCCAGGACCCTACCACTTTGAAGCCAAAAGGCCGGAAAAAACACCAGGTTGTTGCTAAGAGAGGAGCACAACCGTCTCGCGCTGCTGCACCCGATACTCTGACTTCAGTGCATGAAGAAAACTTGGCTGCAAGGGAAGAAGAATACCCCTTGCAATCCTGCTAGGCCATTGCGCCGGAGTCGGACGCGAGGGAAAGGGCGGAAAGGGCGCAACCAGAAGTGGGAGGCCCTTCAAATGTCCCGAAGGAAGAGCCCATGCCCAACTTTGACCCGGAATTCAAGGTAAAAAAGAAGATCATTTTGACAAACAAGAATGCATTCATCCGTGGGTGACAATTCACTAGTAGGAAAACCCCTAACAGCGACGAACAAATTTGCACTACCGCTGGCGAAGCCCAGTTCGCCAGCGCTACGTCGCCAGTGGTAGCAGGTTAACGCTGGCGAACAGCGCTTTGCCAGCGGTAGTGTATGTTACCGCTGGCGAACAGAGCCTTGTTCGCCAGCGCTAGGTTCGCCAGCGGTAACTACGTTGTTCGCCGGCGGTAGTTGTTCGCCAGCGGTAGCTGTCTAGTTCGCCAGCGGTAAGTCTCCCAGGTTTGTATTTTTATTATTATTTTTGTATAACATTTTGTATATTCTGGTATTATACTATATAGGTCCAAATACATTCAATTTATGTAATTTATAAAGTTCACACATATAAATCACTCTTAGATACATATGCATCCATCCATAACGAATTTAACACATCGATAACGAAATTAATACATCGATACATATGCATCCATCCAATTCTCATAAGTATGAATACACATTGATCTCAATAACACGTTTATGTCGGAAGATTTCGAACCAAAATATAGCCATATAATTAGTTCAACGATTACAAAGGTATACGACATCTATACAACGTACGCGCGATATAGAGATCAATCGCAAAGAAGACTATATATACGGTCCGCCTCCGCTTTAGATTCCACCTCCGCTTGCGATCTTTCGCTAGGGCCAGCGCGCCGTCCACTTCTCACTACAAGAGATTTGCTTATAGCAGCATATCCTACCACAGGCGAACAAGAAAACCTGTGCGCCTGGGTTAATTAGCGCAGGCGAAGCGCCAGCAAGTGCGCCTGGGGTAGGCCTGTTACCCCAGGCGAACAGAAACCGGAAGCGCCTGGGGTAAAGTGTGGCAGGGCCAACCACGGCCGACCCTGACACGCTTCCTTTACCGCAGGCGAATAGATTCCCAGTTCGCCTGCGGTATAACAGATACCACAGGCGAGTAAATACCGAAGCGCCTGGGGTAAAAAGTGGACTGGGGTAGCTCCCTTTAGCGCAGGCGCACAGGTTCGTTGTTCGCCTGGGACAAAGAATAGCCTGGGGTAGCACCACTTAGCGCAGGCGCTTCCCATAGCATATTCGCCTGGGGTAATATTTGTCCCCAATATAAGTGCGGCCAGCCACCCACCACCACCCCTATCCACCCCACTCACTCACTCACTAGTCCAAACTCGAGCCATTAGTGCTCCTAGCTCAATCCCCCATACCCCTCCACCATTTTTAGCTAATTTAACCAATCATGTTTGTTATATTTTAGCTAGTATGCTACCCCACTTTCCCTCTTCCAAATCTCTCCACTAGATCTACTAACCGGACACTAGATCTCACCATAAATGCACCACTAGCTACTTCTAGATCTATCAATCTCTTATCGGTCGTCTCTTCGGTGATCTTCGACGTCGTCATCGCGTCTATATATTTTGCATTGTGTGTCATCTTAATAGGTGCGTGGGATTGGTCGGTGGATGAGAATTCGTTCTCTTTTTCATTTTATTGTGTTGCCATGAGGATGAGTTGCCAATGTTTTGCCGAAATTTTGATTCATTTCCTTTTCGGCAAATTTCTGGCGCTCCGCGTTACACCTTTTGTAGGAAGGTCATGCCGAATTTTTCCGTGAAAACCGGATCTAGTTAATGAAACCTCTCTCTCTTGCATTTTGTAGCAATGGTCATTGCGATGAGGACAAGCGTGGTGCATAGGTACGTGCGACGCGCGACGGCCGAGATGCATCGAAACAACCGCACCGAGATAGAGTGTCCGTGTCGGAAATGCAAGCTGGGGTCTTTGTTCAAACCAGATTCTGGTAATGTGGAGAAGCACCTGCTCAGGTATAGTTTCATGGAGGGCCACACTAAGTGGATGGATGACGATGAAGACGATGATAACGTCGAGACCAATTGGGCGGCGACATGTGAAGATGATCAGGAGGAGTCTGAACATGGCAATGGAGAGGACGAAGAGGCGGCTGTCGACGGAGACGACTATAATGAAGAAGAAGGGAGTCATGGTGCTCAGCAACATGCAGACGAGGACATGAACACTCCACTAACTTCAGTCGTACGGGACCCTCATGTTCAAGATCTTCTTCTCAAGAACACGTCGAACGACGCCACACGTAAATCTAAGATCACGCAACTAGAGATAGACTCTGCAACTCCGTTGTATGACGCAAGTCGCGGGGCGGAGGAGTCACGCTTGAGAGCAGCTCTGGATCTTCTTGAGATGAAGGCAAAACACGGATGGACCGACACAAGCATGGACGATCTTCTGCGATACCTGAAGACACACTTACCTGAAGGGAACACATGTGCTAGTAGTCTACAGGAGGCCAAGAAAATCGTGTGCCCCCTCGATTTACCGCACACAAAATACCACGCTTGCATCCGTGACTGCATAATTTACCGTAACGAGCACGCGGACCAGATCAAATGTCCGGTGTGCGGTGCTGATCGTTACAAGAGGGGGACGAAGAAAGCTCCTAGGAAAGTTGTGTGGTACTTTCCACTCATTCCCCGTCTGCAGCGGTACTTCGTGGACCCCAAGGAAGCAAAGCTCATGCGCTGGCACGAGGACAGAAAGAAGGCGGTGCTGAGCGATCCAGAACGTGTTGAAAAACCAGTGCTAACACACCCTTCGGATGCACGTCAGTGGAAAGCATTAGACGCATTCGATGAGGAATTCGGGAACGACCCAAGGAACATCAGGCTTGGTGCGAGCACCGACGGTCTCAATCCGTTTGGCAATCAGAGCAGCAAACATAGCACCTGGCCCGTGTTTGTATGGATGTACAACCTCCCCCCGTGGTTGTGTCTGAAGAGGAAGTACATACACATGAGTATGCTGATTCAAGGGCCGACCCAGCCAGGGAGCGATATCAACCTGTATCTCGAGTTATTGAAGGAGGAGTTAGACACGTTGTGGGAGGAAGGGGTGGAAACATGGGACGCCTTCAAAGAAGAAACTTTTCGTATGAGAGCCGCACTGATCACGACGGTGCAGGACTATCTCGGATACGGATATATTGCGTGTCAGGTGTGCCATGGACACAAGGCTTGTGTCAGGTGCATGGAATTTACCCCGTTTCTACAGCTACACAAGGATCCCGGATCTTCTAAAACCGTATACATGAGGCATCGAATGTGGCTACCACTGAACGACCCGTGGAGAAAGCGCGGAGACCTGTTCAACGGTAAAGATGAGCTCGATCTACCTCCACGCAAGAGAAGAGGAGAAGAGATCGATACTCTATTGAAGAATTGGAAAACGTGTCCTCCGTCGGGAAAGGTACAAAAGCGGAAGCGAGGAGAGAAAAAGTGTCCTTCGCCAGAAGGACCGCTCTTGGGGGTATGGAAAAGGAGGTCCGTGTTTTGGGACTTGCGGTACTGGCCAATCCTCGGAGTGCCTCACTGCCTTGATGTCATGCATATCACGAAGAATGTGTGTGAGAGCTTGCTTGGCACCCTGTTCAACATGCCAGATAGGACCAAAGACGGGCCAAAATCAAGATACGACCTGATGGCCCTGAATATCAGGAGCGAGCTTCACTTACCGCCTTCTACACGTGAACAGACGGAGGAGGACGAGGATGGGGTGGAGGAGATGGACGACCGCTAGCGGAAAACGGCTAAGAAAAACCAAACTCACCGCCTGAAACCCTCTTGCTTCACTCTAAGCCCCGACGAGCTCGCGCAAATATTCACATGCCTCCTCGGAGTGAAATTTCCCGTAGGTTACGCGGGGCTGATAAGCAGATACCTAGACGCGGAGAAAAAAATCTTCAGCGGGATGAAGTCTCATGACTGTCACGTGATGATGACGCAGATACTTCCGGTTGCAATCAGAGGGATAATGGAACCGCACGTCCGTCAAACGCTCACTGGCCTTTGTAACTTTTTCGATGTCATCACTCGGAAGTCGATAAGCGTGAAGAAACTCGGAAGGCTGCAGGAAGAGATCGTCACCATCCTATGCGAGCTTGAGATGTATTTCCCACCTGCCTTCTTTGATATTATGGTACATCTCTTGGTCCATATCGTGGACGATATCACCAATCTTGGGCCGACATTCTTGCACAACATGATGGCGTTAGAAAGAATGAACGGGATCATCAAATCATTCGTTCGTAATAGGGCACACCCGGATGGAAGCATCGTCCAGGGATTTCTCACCGAAGAATGCATCTCTTTCTGCAAGAATTTCCTAGGCGATGAGAAGCCAGCTGTTGGTTTGCCCGCAAACAAGCACCTTGACAGGTTCATGGGGGTAGGCCACAACACTGGCAAAAGGGTAATGGACGCGGACTCCTGTGGTTGGAGAGCCGACTTTGAAAGGGCCCACCTAGTAGTGTTACAACACATCGACGATGTCGACCCTTGGATAGAAGGGCACAAAACCGCGATAAAAAACAGTGCTCGCAGGCCGATGACGGAAGATGAGATATTTAGAGCACACAACTCCTCTTTCGCGACATGGTTCAAGAAGCAGATTGATGTCGATCCCCCGCCAATGACATGTGAGAAAGATAAAATTGTATTGGCCTTGTCATATGGCCCCGCGCCCAATCTGATGACTTATCAAGCATACGACATCAATGGGTACACATTCTACACGGAGGAAAGAGACAAAAGTAGCGACTATCAAAACTAGTCTATAACGATGGAATCTTACACGGGCGAAGAGGTTAGAAGATACTACGGAAAGATCGAGGAAATCTGGGAGCTTGACTACGTTGGGGTAAAGCTGCCGATGTTCCATGTCAGATGGGCTACAAACGTCACGAAAGAAGACGAATATTTCACCACTATGTCGATGTCTGAAGCCAACAAACCCAAGTCCAAGAACCCCACCGCGCAAAATGAGCCCTGGGTATTGGCTAAGCACGTGGAGCAATGCTTCTTCATAACCGACCCGACAAAGCCTAGTCGTGTTGTCGTAAGGAGAGGAAAAAGGGCCCTCGCGGAATGGATGGAGTCGCCGATGAGAAGAACTTCGACGGCTTAGTCGGAGACCCCATGATGGAAGAACCCGGTGAAGACGATGCACCATACACCACAAGAAGAAGCAGGACCACACTACCTAGGGCAGGTCTTCCATTCACAAGAAGAAGTCACAATATGGCGGTCACCTATTCAACATCGACCAAGAAAGGCAAGACTAATATTGTGACGAAAGGTTGAGAGAGGGAAATACTCGCGATATAACATGCTAATAGCTATATGTACAATGTGTTTTTAGAGAGAAACACTTGCGGTATCTCGCTAAACCAATCTATTTACGCTCGATGCGACATTAATTTTTTTTGCACATGTTAACTTTCATATGTATGTATTTTTTAAGTGAAAACCAACGTGGGGGAGCCACATATTATAGCATTCGTATTGCTCGATGTGTCCCAGGCCGCGGGGCTGTGTAATTTAGAAAATCTTAGCACAGGCGCATCATCGAGAAAATGCGCCTGGGGTAATCTTTATCACAGGCGCTTTTGACAGGACATGCGCCTGGGGTAATGCCATGTGGGACCGCGCAAACCAAAATCCTACGAAATTTAGCGCAGGCGCATTATCTAGGTAACGCGCCTGCGGTAAGGATCTGTGGGGCCGCGCATAACAGGGCATCGAGCCAAGAACATTAGAACCGGTTTGTATCACAAACCGGTTCTAAAGGGTCTGTCCCCTGGGCCCCCTACCTACCCGCAGCAAATGGCCGCAGGCCTTTAGGACCGGTTTGTATCACAAACCGGTCCTAAAGGCCTGCGGCCATTTGCTGCGGGTAGGTAGGGGGCCCACGGGACAGATCCTTTAGAACCGGTTGGTATCACAAACCGGTCCTAAAGGCCATGAGGCATTTGCGGCAGGGTGTGGGGCCCAGTGGACAGATCCTTTTCGAACCGGTTTGTATTAGAAACCGGTGCCAATGTGCTTAGCTCAATGCTTTAGTATTCTAAGTGACCAGATCTCACCCGCACCCGCACCCACACGAACCCACACGCCGCCGCCGTCGCCAGTGTCGAGAGGAGCAGAGCAGGTCGTCGCCCACTCCGTCGTCGTCGTCGTTGTTGATCCAGGTCAGCCCCTCTTCCTCCCATCCCCCCTCCATCCCAGCCCACTCCGGCCCTCCCGTCGTCGTTGTGGAGGATGTGCGCCTGCTTCTGGTGGCCGCGGTGCTCCCGTCGTCGTGGATCCAGAGGAATGTGCATTATATCTCCAGGATTCAGTGCTCTTAGCGGATCTTTGTAGTGCATTTTTTTAGACTAAAAGGGGCTGCCCCCCGATTTCATTGAAATCACGAACAACAAAGTTTTAGCAGGTTCCTTACAAACGGCAAAAGCCGTAGAACAAAACACATCACTACACACAGGTGGGCAAGCCGAAAGGCTAAGAAGAAAGCAAGTTTACTTAAGCAATCCAACAACACACACCCCCAGGGCTACGGCAACACCACTTGCAGTGCATTATATCTCCAGGATTCGTCGTGGATCCAGAGAATGTGTATTTCCGTTTAGATGAATACCATAGAGTCAGGTTTCACTAGTAAAAAGGAATGTGAATTGTGAGATTAAATAGGAGTAAAAACACGCACAATAACAACATTTCGTTTGTACTGCTGTCAATTGCCTTATTATACTACTAGAGTACTGTGAATTTTGAATTGTGAGATTAAATAAGAAAGTGTACTTTTGGAAGTATCACTTAAACTCTCCGACAGGTTCCATTTCGTTTGTACTGCTGTCAATTGCCTTATTATACTACTAGAGGTAGGTGCTGCCATTTGTCTTTGTTTTGTGATAGCTATGCTCCTCTAACTTCTATGTGTACTTTCTTAATTTAATAGAACATGGCTTGCGGCGTATGTCGGTCCCGATGTGCCGAAGGACGATTCAGTGGGACTTCTTTTATGCTTCAGCTCCACGACGGTGACGTTGATTCGTTGGTAATTAACAATTCTTTTTATGTTAACTTGTTCTTTCGTTTTACTATCTAGCTTGAGACTTGTGTTTATTCTTTATATTTCTTTTTTAGATTCTTCCATGCAATATTCGCCAAGAGTTCAACCAGTTAGTTGGCTATAATGTGGATTTCAATGTTCACGGGACCACCTACATTCTTCGAGTGAAAAAAGAAAGAACGAAGACATACTTCTGCGGGGAACAGTTGCAGGCTATCATCGCCACGTACAATTTAAGCGGAGGTGATTACATTCACTTCTCAATGGAAGGACCGCAACCTCGTATCAAAATTGTGTATATGGGCGGGATTGCGAGCGAGAATGGCGGGAGTGAGGAGGATATTGGGAACACTGAGGATGATATGGACACTGAGCATGATATGGACGAGGAGGACCCATGGAAACATGTGGTGGTTGCTCAAAGAGCGAATCTTAGCGAGATTGAGAAGGACCGTGTCCTTCAGAAACTTGCCGAGATAGATAGCTACATCGGTTTCCCTTTCGTGCATCGCATCACCAATACTAACATCTCCAATGGACATGTCATGGTATGTTTCTTAACACTTTCTTATTCCTGTAGTTGCTTATGTTATAATGTGGCCGGTATGTGACTTTGTGCTTTTATTCTATCTTGGAATTGTGTTCTAGAAAATACTTATGGCGGTAGCGGACAGTGCTGGCATGGAGCCCGGTACCATTGGAGTACGCCGTGGAGAATCCGGACATGTCACCGCAGTTCCGATCACCAGGGATAATGTTGATGGTCGGGTCATCCTCAACTCTCAAGCATGGAGGCAGTTCCATTCCGCAAGAGTTGGTATGGCGGCTGGACGAGCTATTCTGATCACCATGAGGAATAGTGACGTCCCCAACTTGGACATGATGATGGTCATCCACTACATCAGCCCGCTAGATCGATAGATGACGAGTTTAATTAAATTAGAACAAATAATTATTTCCATCTCACTAGCTAACTCCTGGATTTATTAGTAGCATGGTTCTTTTCGAGACTATGTAATTTTGTTAAACTATGTGGTGATGATCGAGACTATGTGTTGATGATCGAAAATATTTATGTTATAAAACTTAATTGTGTCATTTTGCTGTTATTCTGTCAGCTTGATATTTATTCTGTCATTTTCCTGTAATTCTATTATTTTGGTTTTTCTTTTATTTTTTGATACAACAAAACCATACCCCAGGCGAACAGTAGACAGTACCCCAGACGCATCTGTACCCCAGGCGCACAGCGCTTGTTCGCCACAGGTAAGAGTTTTACCCCAGGCGCACAAGGAGTATTCGCCTGGGGTATGCGAACTTACCACAGGCGCATTGTGGTATTCGCCTGGGGTAAGCCATTACCGCTGGCGATGTGGTCCCAGGCAAACTGAAATTCGCCTGCGGTAGCCTAATTTGGTGCGCCTGCGGTAGCCTTTTCCCTAGTAGTGTCTTCATCTCTCTATAGACCAAGATAAAAACATTAGACCGGTAAAGGAAATCACAAGTTCTTATTAGGAGAAATTCGTACCGAACCGAATACATACCGTTGATCATTTCTTCTTCGCTGTTGTGATCTTCTGTTTCTTCACCGGAGGGAACGGAAAAGCACCTTCTAACGAGTTGAACGGTCTCTCGTCAGCCTGCTCCAGTACACATCGGCGCAACTCATCGTTAGATGGTGGGGAGTTCCAGCTGAAGACTGAGTCCTTAGTTACTACGTCCCTATAGATGATGGAGCAGATTTTGCGCTAGAGGCGACCAAAGTTTTGTCTGAATTCAGCATCAGACCATTCGACGATGCTCCGAGACCATTTGTCCACAACACACATGTATTGTAGACTGTGTTGGTCCTTCACGATCTTCGTCATGTGTTGGAGGAGGTACCATGCCTCCATAAGCCCGCCTGGCGCCTGCTTGGGGCAGGGAAACTCAGTTTTGTGTCTGAACACTTTCCTTGAATTTGTTTCATTCTGTCGCAGTATCCTTCCGCCCTGATGTAGCCGTCCATAGCATCATTGAGAACAGACTTGATGAGGGAGTAGTTCTTCTCCTTCATCGTACTCCCGGAGGCGAGATATACTGCGTGCGCGTCTCTCGGGTAGAGCATGATGAGGGTGCCGTATTTGCTTCTGCGCAAAACAGGAGTCCATATATATAATCCTCAAAAATTGTATATGCGTAAACTAATGTAAAGATGGGAAATATAACTTACTCGGGAAAGTAAGGCACGAGGGTGATCCTCTTGTGTGTATAATTAGTGAGCAACACTTGTTCGAGGTACTTTGTCGCTTTTGCCCTACCCTTGGGGTTGTTCAAGTACATGTCGTGCATGTAGTAGGGGTCTGCTAGCCCGATGTTTTTGACATTCTCTATGGATAGCTGATGCGTCAAACTGAGCGGAAACAGACGGACGATTGACGAGTGGAGGGATTTCATGTGGAACATCCGAAAAATGTCGTAAAATCTCACGATGATCTTGTTTGCGTTGCCTTCAGTGACCAATCCCGCCGTAGATGGCACCTTTGCGACCAAAACCGGCAGCGTTGAATTTTTCTCTTTGAGAAGCGTCGTCTCCATATATAGAACACTGTCATGGACGCTAAGCATATCACCTGACAATAAGGAGACCAACCTCGGCGGAAGCATCGGTTTGCCCAACTCATGGATCTGATGCCAGTCGGTTATGGGTATCCTGTCAAATACACGTCCTGTCTGCGGCTTAGACTTGGTCCCCTCCACCGGTTGGCTCATCGATGCAACGGCAGAACTCTTCTTAGTTCTTTTCTGTACCGTCTTCTTAGGCTGAGTCTGATGAAATACATCCGCTACCGCCTCTTTGAGGGAATCCTGGCTGATGACTTCTTGCTCGGGGACTGCCGGTTCTTGAGAAGAGAAAAGACGCTTTGTGCATCGATATTTATCCGCTTCCACCGCTGGCAAGAGAAGTTTATCAAGATCATCCAGGCCGGGTGCCCCCTCGTAATGATCGTCGACAAGGTAGTCATTGGGGTTCTCATCTTCAGCATCGTCGCCGTCGTGTTGCACGGACTTTGCAGGTGAGAAATCCTTGTGTTCGCTCGGGTGCCCCGACCCCTGGACCGGTGTTGGAGTGTTGACAGGAGTACTTTCCAAACGAATTAGTGATTTCGGCCAGGTCAATGGCCAAACCAAGCATTGCTCCAGGTTCAACTCGCTGTCGGCTGCGGGTGGTTGGTTCGGAGGATCGAGAGCACCGCAACCAGGGAGCACCCGACTTAATGTCACTCTGAACACGTCCTCGGGCATACGAACGCCGTGGGATACGCGGTTGAGAGGTGTTGTGATTTTTTCCTTTGGCCACGTCCTTTAACTCGCCGTTCACACGAAGGAGCAATGTGCATCTCGTCTCGTCGGCCTGCCAAACGTCGCGCGATCGTTGTTAGAGACAGATGTCGTCACGAATCAAGTCATAATATATAATTAAGCAGTGGACGTTGAATTACCGTGAGGGCATTGAGCTCGGACAAGGGGGATGGACCGCTAAGTGTCGGCGGCGGCGTTGAAGAGATGTGGCGGGGCGGCAACGGATCTTTGCGACCCTCCGGCTGAGGGTTGGGGGCCGGCTCGTTCTACGCAGCAGGCGCCACGACGGGGGCCACGTTCTGCGCAGCAGGCACCACGACGGGGGCTACGTTCTGTGCCGCTGGCTGCACCATTTGGGATATGTTTATCTTGGGGAGCGGCCCTTGTCCTCCACCTGCCATCCACGGCGCTAAGGACTGAGCGACGGATGCACAGATGGTACGGAGGAGCTCATTGAGCCTCTCGTTCACAAGCTCGTCGACCGTCTTCTCCGGGGCCTTGTTCATCTCCTTACGCTTCTCCTTGGTGTCCGGGTTGTAGTGCGCATGCCGATGACCCGTTCCGAGGCCATGCACATGGCCACGATGCGGCTTCTTGTCAAGGGGCACTCCCTTCATCGCGTTAAGCGCCCTAATGAAAGGGGTGTCATACGGGTCCTTGTTCGTCGTCGCCGAGGACCCCTCGTCAGATTGAGATAGGCATTCTTTTTCTTCTTCCTCGAGATACTTATTCTCGAGCATCTTGACCTTCTCGTTCAACACAAGATCGCCGGGCTTTTTGGGATCTTCCCTATAATGGGCCCTCACAAAATTTCTCACCTGCGGGTCGGTGATCTTGTCAAACGGGTTCGGCCCTTATCTCTTCGCATCCTCCTTAGCCCAGACTTTTTGCTTCCCAAGGTAACCCCGGCTTCCGAGATTGTGAGGGACAATGTTCTTTTTTCGCTGGTCTTTCCCCATTTACTCAGCGCCACCCTTTCCGGTTTGAGTTCGTCGATCTTGAATTGGGCCAAGTCTTCCTCGGAAATGGAGGGCCACATCTTATGGATCTCATCAAAACCCTTACCCTTCGCAATCATCTCCCGCAAACTGGATCTCCAAGTCGTAAACGCCTTGGCGAACTTTCCCAGTGCTAACGAGTTGACCAGATTCTTCTTCAGGTCCTGGTTGTCGTAAGGATCCGGGAACTTGTACCTCGTGTGCAGCTTCTCAATCAGCAGGGCGGCCATAGCCTTGTTTTCTTTATCTCTGAGGTTCTCCATATTAACGTTGCCGAAGTCTCGAGCTATGTAGCCTAACTGGTTTCCATAGCCCTTGGCGTAACTCTCCGGCTCGAGGGGAGCACCGCTCTTGGGGTCCACTACCGTGAAGTCTTCCCAGATGGTGGCGAGCATGTTGTGCCGCCTATCTTTGCGCTTAGCCGACGCCTCGCTACCGGAGGCGGTATCCCTGGTGCCACTACCGGTTTGATCACCTTCTGCGCCCGATGTATCGTTGCGCGGCTCTAGCTCCTGGCGAACGGTTTCGTCCATCTCGTCGTCTGCATCGTCGCCCTGCATCTCTAGATCCGGGTGCGGATCTACGGGTCCTCCTCCGGCGCTAAGCATAGAAAGCCACGCATCGTCGACCCCGTGTCCGAGACCAGAACCACCCGCCTCGTCGTTGTGAGCCATATCTAATGAAGGAGAGAAAACCCGAAATAAGTTCAACAAATCATGCAATTTAGACGATGTATACACCATATGAGTCCAAATTTCTCGGACACTCTAAGTTGTGATATTTTTAGCAAAGATCATGCCAAAGTTCACGGAAAATTTCGGCATGACCTTTGCTAAAAATATCACAAATGGAGTACCCAAATTTGCCGGAACGGAAATTAATCAACATTCCGGCAAATAGGGACTCACGTGGGGTACCTGCATATAAAATCCCACCCCTCATATTTTCATCGTCATCCACACGAGGGTGGGCACATATCAATACGATCACACCATGTCCACCATCCATCACCACCACCCATATCACCATGCCATCCATCACAACAAGCCATCACCACCATCCATACACACCGTCCATCACCACCAACCATCACCAACCACCAAAAACAATTGTGACATAACAAGGGCACACAACTATGATTTCTGTTAAGATATATAAGCACATGGGCAATTAACCAAAAGCAATTAACAAAAAGCGAAACAAGTTTGTTCTACAAACTTTGCCGAGATACTGTGTAAAATTAATCACATGGTCTTTATATCAAATGAGAGTAGCACAAGAAGTGGCACCAAAAATTAAGTTGTTTAAGGCTCCAAAAATCATGGTTTTCTCCACAGCAACAAAATTAGAAATTTAACAAGTTTGTTCTAGAAACTTTATCAAAATGATCTCCAATTTCTACCAGTGCCTCCTTATGGTAAATAATAACTTTCCTCCAAATATCATGTGGTTTTGAACTAGTTAAGTGCCTCAATTAATTATTGGAAGTTAATTGCAGAAATAAAATGAAAACAAGTGTGTTTTAAAAATATCATCAAAATGACTTGAAATTTGTACCATGGCCTTTTATTGCCAAATAAGAGTGACACACAAAATTTTATAACAAGTGAAGTTTGTTAACTGCCCAAAGTAATTAAATTTAAAATTTGGCAGAGTTGAAAGTAGATCAAGTTTGTTCTACCAAACTCATCCAAATGATCTCAAAATTTTACCACGATCTTTTTATGTTAAATAAGAATTTACTGCAAATTTCCTAGCGTAGCAGAGAGATATTTCTATCTCCAAGTATCAAAGCCTCTATTTGATTCACTAGAGCTTTATAAGGGAACAGAGCATCAGGCAACAAAAATGGTGAATATGACATACACATTTAGGAGTGCAAAGGTATATGATTCAAAATTCCATGATGATAACACCCATCTCAGATTAATTAATTGCTAAAGTTTCATGTCAGTACACACACACACACACTTAATCAGGGAGCAATTAACCACCAAAAGCATGTTGTACCATCACTTGATCAAACCAAAAAGAGAAACAAAATACACTAGGAAAAATTCCCAGTTTCTAACAGCAGGTTATAGCATCAGCTTGTAACAGCAGGTTAGGCATCAGGTGGTATCACACAAGTAATCCATCAGGCACAATGGACTCTCACAAGTTTAAGTTTCCCTCTTTCTAATGGCATAAACACAGGCACAATGGCCTTGTTTCAGAGCAAGGAGAGAAGGGACAGAGGGGGCAGAGAGCACATTACCTGTCACAGGTGTTCTATCGAACACCTTGCAGGCAGGGAGAGGAGCAAGGAGAAGCAGGAGGAGCACGGCCCCTCGGCGCAGCAGTGAGGCCGAGGAGGGGTAGGGGCGTCGCCGGAGAGGGAGGTCGTCGCCGGAGAGGGAGGGAGGGGCGCGCGGTGGCTCGGGGCTCGCCGGAGAGGGAGGGAGGGGCGCGCGGTGTGGCTCGGGGCAGGGGGTGGAGAGTGGAAGTGGGAGGAGTGGGGGTGGGAGAGAGGGGGAGTGGGGGTGGGAGAGAGGGACGACGGTGGAGACTGACGGCGGCCGGCGGCGCGTTGGCAGTTGGCCGGGGGCAGTTGCAGAGCGCGCGCTCTCGTCGTCGATCGATCTCGATGCGAAAAACGTCTAAGTGCTGGACACTGTGCTAGAGAGAGGGGAGGGGCGGGGGGCCCGCGCGTAAGTGTCACAAAGGTACCTTGCCGCTGGCGAACAAGTCCCTTTGTTCGCTAGCGGTACCTTACCGCTGGCGAACCACTCCGCGTTGCCCAGCGCTAGTATACCTTACCGCTGGCGAACCAGCGCTGATCTTCGCCAGCGGTACGCTTTTTTTTTCTTTATTTGTTTAAATTATTCAAAGACACATTTCATTTATAATAATTCAAACACATTACAAATTAATTTCAAACACATTATAATTAATAATGTTTTATTTTGTTTTCTTTATTTGTTTAAATTATTCAAAGACATTTCATTTATAATAATTCAAACACATTACAAATTAATTTCAAACACATTACAATTAATAATGTTTTATTTTGTTTTCTTTATTTGTTTAAATTATTCAAAGACATTTCATTCATAATAATTCAAACACATTACAAATTAATTTCAAACACATTACAAATAATAAGGTTTTGATTTGTTTTCTTTATTTGTTTAAATTATTCAAAGACATTTCATCTATAATAATTCAAACACATTACAAATTAATTTCAACACACATTACAAATAATAATGTTTTATTTTGTTTTCCATTATTCTCTTTATGTTTTCAATGAATTTCTATTTGTTTCCTTTATGTTTCAAATAAGAAAAGTCCACACATTTGAAATACAGAACAAGGTACATTAAATTTATAATAAGTGCACATCGATATCAGACCAGTTGATCCATGCATATACATAGTTTCTCCGCATACAATTAGAAGACAGATATATACATAGTTTCTCAGTGTTTGATCTTTTTGCCTTTTTTGGTCGCAGTTGCATAATTTAACCCCACATTATGACTTCTTCTCCTGAATGGAAGACGATGCCTAGGTAGCGTTGTTCTGCTTCTTCTTGTTGTGTATGTTGCATAACAATCATCATCATCTTCTTGATCATCGTCAATATTTGGATCGCCGAACGTGTCGAACTCGTCCTTGTCAACGACTCCATCCATTCCGATGATATTTCTTTTCCCTCTCCTCACGACAACACGGCTATGCCTTGCGGGGTCTGTTATGAAGAAGCATTGGGACACATGCTTAGCCAATACCCATGGATCATTTTGTGCTGTGACATTCGCGCTTGATGAGGTTCCGGCTTCGGGAATAACCATGGTTGTAAAGTATTGGTCTTCTTTTCTGACGGTCGACATCCTAGCCCATCTGACGCGGAACATAGGCACCTTCTCTACAGAGTAGTTAAGCTCCCATATCTCCTCGATCCTTCCGTAGTATCTTAACTTTTTGTCACCGGTGTAGGATTCCATCGTTACCCCTGAGTTTTCATAATCGGAAGTTTTTTCTTTATCCTCTGTGTAGAAAGTGAACCCGTTGATATCATATGCTTGAAACGTCGCTAGGTTGGGAGCTGGGCCATGTGCCAAGGCGTACAATAGTTTATTTTTCGCACAATCCCTTGGCGATGGATTAGCGACGATCACATCTTTAAACCAACGCAAGAAAGTGGAGTTATGCTCTCTGATTATTTCTCCTTCGGTCCTCCGCTTGCCTTGTTCACTGTACTTTTTCGTAATCGAGCTCTTGTGTTTTTCCACCCAAGTATCGACCATGTCAATGTGTTGGAGAGCTACTAAGTTTGCCCTGTTAAAGTCGGTGCGTCGACAATCCCGATCCACATGCACTTCTCTACGTCCAGTTTTTGTGACCTACTCCATCGAGCTTGCCAATGTGCTTGTTTCTGGGCAGACCAACTGGGTCCTCCACGTCCATATGATTCGTGCAAAAAGAGATGCACTCTTCGGTGAGAAAGCCCTGAACGATGCTTCCATCCGGACGAGTTCTGTTGCGAACATATCCTTTGATAACCCCATTCATCCTTTCAAACAGCATCATGTTATGCAGGAACAATGGCCCGAGATGGATGATATCGTCCACGATATGGACCAACAGATGAACACATATGTCAAAGAATGATGGTGGAAAGTACATCTCAAGCTCGCATAGTATCACGACAATCTCTTCCTGCAGCCTTGAGATCTGCTTTCCCGTGATCGACTTTCGAGATATAACGTCGAAGAAGTTATAGAGGCCAAACAGGGTTTCCCGGACGTGTTTGTCCATTATTCCGCGGATCGCAACCGGAAGTATCTGCTTCATCATCACGTAACAGTCATGAGACTTCATCCCGCTAAACTTTTGTGTCTGCGCGTCAAGGAATCTTCTTATTAGCCCTGAGTAACCGCTAGGGACTTTGACTCCGAGAAGGCACATCATCAATTTTGTGATCTCTCCGGACTAAGAGAGAAGCAGGAGGGGGGGCAGTAATAGTCATTCCTCTTAACCCTTTTGGCCTTGCGACCCTCCGTCTCCTTATCACACGATTGATCGCCGTCGTCATCATCCGGGCGTCCCCCTGAAGATCTACCCTAATAACAAAATATTTCAGGTCGTTTCTTGCTTTCACCCCGTCTTTGGTCCTCTCCGGCATGTTGAGCAGCGTGCCAAACAAACTTTCAAACACATTCTTCGTGATATGCATCAGATCGAGGCAGTGAGGCGTATCGAGAATGGGCCAGTATGGAAAGTCCCAAAACACCGACCTCGTCTTCCATACATCCAGAAGCGGTTTTGGCGCCTTTTGCTTCTTTCCCGGCTCTGGGCATTCCTTCCAATCATTCAGCAACTTGTAGATTTCTTCGCCGCACCTCTTACGTGGAGGTCCACGGAGCTCATCCTCACCGTTAAAAAGGTCTCCTCGCCTTCCCCACGGGTCTTTGTTGGGTAGCCACCTTCGATGGCCAACGAAAACTGTTTTCGAAGACCTAGGATCTTTCGGAAGTTGCATAAACGTGGGGTCATCCATGCACCTCACGCAACCGTTATGTCCGTGGCACACCTGGCCCGCCACATATCCGTATCCGAGTAGGTCGTGAACCGTACAAAGTAAGACAGCTCTCATTGGGAAATATTGTTCACCGAAGGCGTCCCATGTGTTCACCCCTTCCTCGGCCCATAGCGTGTCCAGCTCATCTTTAAGCAGCTTCAGGTATAGATTGATGTCGTTGCCTGGTTGTTTCGGCCCTTGAATTAGCATACTCATGTGAATATACTTCCTCTTCATGCACAACCAGGGAGGGATGTTGTACATCCATACAAACATGGGCCAGGTGCTATGGGTGCTGCTCTGGTTGCCAAACGGATTGAGTCCGTCGGTGCTCACACCCAACCTGATGTTCCTTGCCTCCTCCCCGAACGTTGCATATTCACAGTCAATTGCTTTCCATTGACTTGCATCTGAAGGATGTGTCAGAATTACCTTTTCACTCCGATTTGGATCTTTCAAAACTTTATTCCTCCTTTTCGCGTGCCAGCGCATGAGCTCTGCTTCCTTGCGGTCCGCGAAATACCGTTGCAGACAGGGAATGAGCGGAAAGTACCACACAACTTTCCGAGGAGCTTTCTTCTTCCCTTTCTTGTATCGAGAGGCGTTGCAAACTGGACAAATGGTTTTGTTCGCGTCCTCTTTCCGATAAATGTAGCAATCGTTGATGCACACATGGTATTTTTCGTGAGGTAAATCAAAGGGGCACACGACTTTCTTGGCCTCGTCGCAACTTTTAGGACATGCGTTGCCCTCTGGAAGGACATCGTGCCAGTATTGCAGGCTTGCATCGACGCTTATGTCGCTCCATTTGTATCTCGCCTTCATCTGCAGAACATCGAGGGCCACTCTCAGGCGGGACTCTCCCGGACCGCAGCCTGCATACAACGGTTTCTTCGAGTCTATCTCTAGTTGCGCCAGCTTTGATTTCTCTCTAGCAGCAGATATCGAGTTAGTCGTCTTTCTCAAAAGCAGTTCTTTCAGATGAGGGTCACGCACAACTTCCGTTAGGGGTGTCCCTGTGTCCTCGTGATCTTCTTCCACGTCTTGTTCAGCATCTTCTCCATGATCATGTGCGGGCTCATGAGGCTGATCTTGGTCCTGTTGTAGTTCTAGTCGATCATTGTTATTCTCCTGTTGCACATCATTTCCTACCACCGCCGCCCCATGGACTTCAACATCTTCATCATCACTTACCCACTGACTGTTATACCCATCCATGAAACCATACCTGAGGAGGTGACTGAGCAAGTCTCCGGTAAAGGGATTGACCAAGCCCCCTAGTTTGCACTTTCGACATGGACATCGTATCTCCTTGCAGCCATTTTGTAACATGTCTTCTGTCGCATGTCTCAAGTAACTATTCACGACACTTTCACTCTTAACGGCCACTATTATATGTCGCCTGCATGAGAGCACGCCAATATAATTAATATTAGAACCAAACATAATATATATATATATATATATATATATATTTCGATATTCACGAAAAAAATCGGCATGACCTTCCTACAAATTGGAGGTTAGAGGAGTGCCAAACTTTGCCGAGACGGAAATGAATCAACATTCCGGCAAAGTGGCAACTCATTTTCATATCCAAAATTTCACTTCATGTCGTATTCACGAAAAAATTCGGCATGACCTTCCTACAAATAGGAGGTTATTAGGGAGTGCCAAACTATGCCGAGACGGAAATGAATCAACATTCCGGCGATAGTTAGCTACTCAATTTCATTCCACAACAAATTGCACACATGCATTTATTGTCTCCATCACACGACCATTGTTGAATCCGATGAAATTTCACACATATTGCATATCGCGTGTATCCGGACAAAATTTATATACAAACTCATTTAATTATATATTATCATTCATCCCACCGAGAGGGGACAAGGTGGAGAAGGGAGTGGAGGGGAAAGTGGGGGTGGTGGGTGGTCACTTGTGGCAGATCTGACAGATTACCGCTGGCGAACAGCGCTGCTTGTTCGCCAGCGCTAACATGCGTCCTGGGCCCACAAGTTAGCGCTGGCGAACAGGCAGGGCTGTTGGCCAGCGGTAGTGAACTTAGCGCTGGCGAACACGCAGGCCTGTTCGCCAGCGGTAGTTTCAGGGAGCGGCTGGTGCGCGCGTAGGTGGGTCCCACCCGTAGCGCTGGCGAAGGCGCGGACTTGTTCGCCAGCGGTAGCAGGAATAGCGCTGGCGAACAGAAAATCCTGTTCGCCGGTGGCATTTGCGCTGGCCAAGCTGTATTGCTGTTCGCCAGCAGTATAGGGGTGGCTATAGGCTGTTTCCTACTAGTGCGCAAAATACTTCGCTCCAGCTCCCTTAATCCGTCCTTGGCCGCAAGGCGGGCTTATAGTTAGAAATAATTACGTGTTCTCGCCTCGGCATGTCATACAAGACGGCCTTTGCCATGTCGGTATTCTCTTTGCAGACTATGCAAAGGAGTTTACCGAATTCTTAGCAAGTCTCAAAAAAAGTAGCCAGGTAATATTAACATGGAAGTTTTTAGCAAACTGCCGAAGGACTTCAAATCCTAGGAAGCAAATGGATTAAATCCTAGGATATGAAGGACTTCAAATCCTAGGAAGACTTCAAAACGCGTTCCAATTTTCTTCCCTTTTGATATGAAGGACTTCAAATCCTAGGAAGCAAATGGCAAACTCTTCCACAGTTCTCCGGTATTCGGCCATAATGGTGCTTTTGGCAACCCATGTTTGGTTTAGCTGATGTTGTACCAAGTCCGAGTCACCATAACAAATTATACGCTTGACGCCAATTTCTTTTGCAATATGAAAGCCATGAAGAAATGCTTCATATTCTGCCACATTGTTACTGGCGTTGAAGTGTATTTGTAATACATACTCCATAATGTCACCTTTTGGGAATTTTCGCACCGCACCAGCTCCAGCGCCTTCTTTCATCTTGGATCCGTCAAAATTCATGATCCAGTATTCCGGCTCCGGCATTGGTGTGCTCTCCATTGATTCTCTCCAATCCGCGACAAAATCTGACAACATCTAGGATTTAATAGCCGTCCGGGGTTGGTAATTAATGTCGAGCGCAACGAGCTCAATGCCCCATTTGGCTACTCGGCCTGTTGCGTCCGCATTGTTGATGATATCCCCTAGCGGTGCTTTTTTTACCACTGTTATGGAATGTCCTTGGAAATAATTGTGAAGTTTTCGGTATGCAAAAAACACGCCATATGCCAGTTTTTGGTAGTATGGATACCTTTGTTTTTACTCGGAGAATACCTCGCTGACATAATACACCGGATGCTGATCTGGTATACTTTTCTCGTCTTTCAGTCTTTCCACAATTATCATTGCGCTTATAACCCTGTTAGTTGCTGTAAGATACAGTAACATGGGTTCTTTGTCTTTTTGGGGATGCCAAAATCGGAGCTTTCATCAAAGTTTCCTTCAACTGGGTTAATGCTTTGTCCGCCTCTTCTGTCCATTCAAATTTGTCGGATTTCTTCCACAATTTGTATAATGGCAGAGCTTTGTCACCTAGCCGGCTAATAATCCTGCTTACGGCTGCTGCAGAACCCGTCAATATTTGGACATCTTTCAAGCACGTAGGCCTTGTGATATTCAAGATTGCTTTGATCTTTTCCGGGTTTACTTCTATTCCTCTGTGAGAAACGATAAAACCCAGAAGCTTTCCTGAGGGAACCCTGAATACGCACTTTAATGGATTTAACTTCATTTTGCAAGTGCGAAATTTTTCAAAAGTTTCTCGTAGATATTCAAGGAGTGTATCCTTTTCCTTGGAAACGACAGCAATGTCGTCCACGTAAACATGCACGTTTTTGCCAATCTGACTATGAAAACAAGGTTGCATGCAACTCTGGTATGTTGCACCCGCGTTCTTCAAGCCAAAAGACATGGTTATGTAATTGGTTACACTCATATTCTTGTTGTTGTTGATTATGTTACTAAATGGGTAGAATCTATACCTACAAAAAGTGATGATGGCGAAACCTCATTAAAAATGCTTAAAGATGTTATTTTCCCTAGGTTTGTTGTGCCTAGATATCTTATGACTAATGGAGGTTCTCACTTTAGTCATGATGGTTTTACAAAAAAATCTTGCTAAATATGATGTTAATCATAAAATTTCCTCAGCTTATCATCCTCAAACCAGGGGGAAGTAGAATTATCAAATAGAGAAATCAAATCTATCTTGAAAAGACTTATATTAAATCTAGAAAAAAATGGTCTAATAAGTTGAATGACGCTTTATGGGCTTATAGAACTGCTTATACAAATCTTATGGGTATGTCTCCTTATAAAATGGTTTATGGAAAATCCTGTCACTTGTCTTTAGAACTAGAACACAAAACTTATTGGGCAGTGAGAGAACTAAATAAAGATTTTAAACTTGCCGGTAAGAAAAGTATCCTAGACTTGAGTTCTTTAGATGAATGGAGAAGTGAAGCCTGTGAAAATGCTAGAATCTTTGAGGAAAAAGTTAAACAATGGCATGACAGGAGAATTCTTAAAAGAGAGTTTCATGTTGGTGAGAAATTTTTATTGTATAGGTCTCTTCTCAGATTTTTAGCAGGAAAATTACTCTCAAGATGGGAAGGACCTTTTGTTATTGAAGTGGTGTATCGTTCGGGGTGCGATTAGAATGGCTTCCCTTAATGATAACACTACGCACGTGGTGAATGGGCAAAGGAAGAAACATTATATTTTTGGAGATTCTTATGATGAAGATGTTGATACTATTCAAGTAGTAACCCCGGAAGAGTTCATAAGGGAGAACATTCCAAAATCCGTAGAGTCCGTTTTTGAATAGGTAACAGTACTATTAAGAAAAAGTTCGCGGATTACTTTCCAACTTATAATTTAATCATTTATGGAAAATATGAAAAATATTGAGCCAAAGAAGGGTAGGAGAAGGTGCCGTAGAGCATCACACCACCTGGGGGCGCGGGTCCACCCCTAGGTGTGCCACCCTATGGTGTGGAGGCCTTGGAGCCCCTCTCCGACCCGTTTTCGACCTCTCTTTTGATACGTTCAAAACGTATCTATAATTTTTTATGGTTTCATGCTACTTTAACGCTTTTCATAATTATTTTTATATTAAGTTTATGATTTACTAGTAAACATGCCCGTGCGCTGCATCGGGAGAGCATATCTGGTCCAGAGAGGCAGACAAAGTAATTTCTCTTTTGTTGCCATCGGGTACACGTGCACCAGCAGAGTCATGTGCCTCAATCGCCACCGGCAACGTCAAAGGCCTTCTTTAACAAATTCTCATTAAATTAGGCCTGTCGACATGGAGTTAGAGAAGAGAACGACGGACCAAATAAAACAGAAGGAATCTTCCTCCCCCAACCCGCTCATATTCACATAATGGTGCTCCACACCCGATGAACAAACCATGTTTCCGGCCATGGCTCTCCGTCCATCCATTAATTCCACTGCCATGACAACCAGAGAATAAAAGGTGGCTTGTAGCACGGTGTGCCAGAAAACCACAACTGTGGGTACCGCTCATCCGCCTACCCGCTTGTACTTCCGTGAGGTGGGATAACACCGTTAGGCACCCTCGTTGGCTCAGCCGTTTTGAAATCATGATCAAAGCTACCTATAAAGAACAATTCACATATTATCGATATTATTAATGATGCATTTATTTGTAATACTCAAAGCCAATTAGCACTCTCAAGTGAAATATTGAGATGTGTGACCTCGACTTTCTTTTAATATACTATTATTTCAAGACACCAAAGAGAATCATAGAACATTGCATCCCTGTTGTGTTACAGGGTGAAGCAATTGTATTTTTTTTTCCAGATCTAAATCTAATGCATCCGCGGAAATAACACGAGGCAAGTAATATTTTTTCAGTAATTAGACATGTCTGTATAAAATAAGCAAAACTATAAAAATTAACCTACACTAACAATAGTTCTCCCTAAAGAAAACCTCTACTAACAATGGGATACCCAAACTAATAGTGTATCTTAAGCTCAGTTTTGGGCTTCAAATTCTTAGCTGCTCATGAATATTGCACCTGGTTCACCAGGAGGAGGGGTATTGTTCAGCACAAACATATGGCTGCGAGCTTTGGCAAGATCAGTTTCACTATATGTCGCAGGACTTGTACGTGCTCAAGTCCCAACTATCTTTTGATGAGTATATTCTTGCGATTTACTCTGTCTTTTTGTCGGAACTCCAAATGTCAAAGATTTGAGCAATAAGCAAAGCCGAACAGAATCCAGGATAAGCAGAATAGAGTAATTATATGGCAGACAGATTCCTGGCTGAATATTTCCCTCTTCTATATGTAATCAAACCAAGAACTGTATGCTTACAGAATTTTGAGCTATTTCAGAGTGTCTGGTCCGCAGAACCCAAAGGGGAACAGTACCTTGGACAAACATCTTTTCACAAAAACAATGTGCAATAGAGGAAGAACTGCGGAAGAACCTGGCGAGACAGGGTGAGGATTTGGCACCTGCGGACCTACCGGCAGCAGCCCTTGGAGCTGCATCAATGGTTTGTCTGGCAGACGGTGGATACTCCTCGCGTGCGGGATGGACGCTACAAGTGGAGAGCTCCAGATGAAGAGACTCTTTTTTTTTACTTTTACCTGCTGAAGCAATCTCGGAGCGTTGGTAGTTGAATCAACCGGATTCAGACCAGGAGATGAAGAGCACCAGGTTGTGTTGGCCCAAGCTTCACAACACGCCGAGAACGATCGTCGATAAGACGATAACTCATGCCAGCCGAGAGGCGTGTATAGTCGGACTTGGTCGATTTGTTCCCTGGGTTGTACTCCACTAAGCTTGCTAGCTAGCAGATGGATTAATCGGTTAGTCTCCTTGCCAAGTACTCTCTCGGTATCAAAATGTAAAATGTTTTAGAATTTCCTATACAACACGTATCTAGATATGTTCTAGTGTAAGATGCATAAGAATCTATACACTAAAACATGTCTAGATACATTTTGTCTAGAAAGTGCTAAAACATCTTATATTTTGATACGGAGGGAGTACTTTCTGGAGATCGAGTTGGTGAAGCTAATGATTGATCGTGCTCCTGGATGGGTACTTTCCCGTTAGGGCCTGCAGAAGGCAGAACGAAGCGCTACGAAGGAAGAATCGAGTTGGCAGGAGATGACGTTTGCTTCGACTTCATGTTGGCCGGGTCCTGAGCGCGGGCATCGGCGCGTCGCAACGACGGAGGGAGTGGCATAGCCCCATGGGAAGAGGAAAAGTCGGGCGGTTACGATGTGTTTTTTCTGTTTGAAACTGCAAGTAGGCGTATACTTCACACGACGCACCATATGAAAAGAGCCGTTCCGATTCAATATTAAATAAACGCGTCGCTAGAAGAAGTAGGACGGACACAAATTTGCGATGACGGACGACAAGAAACGGAGACGTACGAAGGAGAAACGATCCTCCTTTTATTATTAGTAGAGATAGAGATTTGGACTAACCTGCTAATAGTTTTAAAAGTGCACAATGTTCTTGTTTTACATTTTGATATGTAGGGATTAACAAAAATAGAAGAAGACATCTTGTTGAAGTCGAATTGGGATTTTCCTGAAATCTGTCTGAAAACACTTTTTAAAGATTGCCACGTTACGGATCGAAGAGAACGTCGAACGGAAATCTCACAGAAGACAAAGTTGTGGGGAATTTTGCGGCATACATCCTAGAGTTAAAATTCACCTGATTCGGGTTAGTTGCACGCATGGGAGTAAGATGACCATTAAGTTAAGGCTATGGTTGGTTATTTTTACCTTAATGTATCTTCTAGTAGTTACCGATGTTTTCTACAGTTCCAATCATAAGTACTTGCATTCATTTGATAGTGAGAGCTTGTTAGCTTTTCCTCTCCCACATAGAAAACTGCATTGAAGACAATGAATCCGGTATCTTCACTAATTAATCTTGGACAAAGCCACCACAATTACGACCACTTTTCCACGCTCATGGTACTGTTAGTTTATGGTTACTTAGTATATTTTATTGTTACAGAACTAACATTTACTTTCTTGTATTTATTATGTTGCAAAGCTATCTCTCATACTTGTATTATTGCTCTAGTTTTATTTCATAGATAATGCAAACATTTAGTGTGTGTAGAGTTGTATCAGTGGTTGATTGAACTTGAGAGAATATTTATCCTAACTTTATCTCCTTGTTGGGTTCGACACTCTTACTTATCGAAAAGGCTACACACGATTCTCTATACTTGTGGGATATCAAGACCTTTTCTGGCGCCGTTGCCGGGAGCTATAGCGTGGGGTGAATGTTCTTGTGTGCACTTGTTTGCTTTGTCTCTAAGTAATTTTGCTTTCAGTTATAACTAGTTTTATTTTTCAGTTTTAAGTTGTTTGCTATCTTTATTTATGGGTAGGGAACACGAATTACAAAAAAAATTAGTTGTACTTGGTATCTAAAAATGTTTTAAAAAAGGAAAGTGATTGGAAAGATGAGTAATGGTTAAGTTGGGGTCGACCTTGAACACTTGTGTTCATGCCTATGAAACCAAAACAATTATTTCCATGGGAGCTTTTCAGTTAAAAACTTGTATATATTGTACATATTCCTTTGTAATATAAAAATAAAATGTATAGATAACTTCTAGTTTGTTTATGATGCAAGTTTGCCACTTTGCTGCGTAGAAACAGATTTTTGGCTCCACCGTAGAGAATTTTAAAATTGCTAGAAAGTGATATCGATCTAAAATTTCTTGAGTGCAAATTAATGATTATTATCTTTCTTTCATTAGTAGTACTTTTTCTGATTTGAGGTACGTAGATAGGTCTAATAAATCGATCTTTACTGACTGATTCTGTTTAGACAGATTTCCTGTGCTTCACTTAAAAAATCGTGATAAATCTCAGAATATTATTTTTACTTGAAAAAAATTGTGCATAAACTTGAGATCATTATCTGTGATCCATTACTTTTGATTTTGTTCATTTGAGCTACGTAGATATCTCGTTAACTGTCATATTTACAGACTGTTCAGTTTTGGCAGATTATCATGCTTATTTTGTATTGTGCTTATACTCAATGTTTATAATCTTTATTTGATCGATAAATATTATAAATTTGTTAGTATACAGTAGCTAATCTTAATTTAAACTTGTAACAATTTGAACATGAGTGAATTTTATTTAATGAGTACTAACCCTACTAATGAGTTTTGTGAAGTTTTATGTGGATATAGCTTATAATATCTAATCAATATGGTGATATGAGACTCACAAAAAGATGCAAGAGCTCAAGATTGGGTATGTTTAGGTGCATCCCAAGAACATATTTAATAATATACAATCATATAAGTTTGGGGATTCCCGAGTCATCCCCCTACCCATCAACAAAAATGAGGTTGTCTCGTTCATGATCTATATTACATTTTTCACATGATATGGTCTTAACATGTATTTTAATTTGCTTTCATTTATTTTTGGGTTTCTTTGCTGGTAATATGAAGTTTAATTATTGTTTAGCCTATGCTATTTTAGTTTCTAATAAAATAAAGTACCAAGTTATGCGCATTTAGTTTTAGTCGATGCATATTTAAGTGCCTTTTCTGTTTTTAGCATATGCTGCTCACTTTACGATTTTTCATATTTTACTGAAAACTCAAAAAGTCACTACATTTAACTTGTAATTTGTCATCTAACCCTCTGCATTCACAAAAATTGGGAAAAATTTATGACCTGTTTAAGTGCACCTAATAAATAAGTTTCCGAGCTGCTGTTTTTCTGGACAGATTCTGGCTTTTGTTGTAAGAGTGGCCTCTTTGCATTTTCCTTTGATTCTTTTTGGTTCTTACCTTTCATATATAAGTTGGAAACTTAAGAAAACTTTATGTAATTTTCCTTTTTTTTTTTGGTTTAATAGCAACACTTTTGGATTATTATCGGGCCTAGCTGAAAGGCGTTAAAGAAAAGAAGTTCATGGGAGATAACCCATGTTTTTTTTACTTTTGCATTGTTTTTCTATGTTTTATATGATTTAAGGGGTTGTATACTTCTGTAGCAACTCCATTGTACCTTTATTTTAATGTATTAGTTGAGTCAAGAAAAATCTCTAGTGGAAAGTTGAGACTACATTTCGGATTGCTGCGCAGGAAACAGATTTCTGCTGTCAACTGTTAAATTCGAATAAAATCACAGAAAATTCAAAATGACCTAAGTTTTTTGTGCGTAATCCTGGGATATATACACAACTTTTCTTAGTTTAACACTTTTTTATTTGAGCAACAGAATATGTTTGAAAAAAATCATCTTTACTTGATGTTCTGTTTTGATAGATATTTGCCAATAATTGCATTTGCATCTTAACCTCTTTCTTTTGGTGTTCTTTTGAGAAAAAGATTTTTAAAAGAAGTTGTGACACTATAATGTATTTATGAGTGTTAGGCTTGTGTTGAAACTGAACCATGTGAATTTATTATTTCGGTTGCAGTAACGTTGCTAATGAAGATTGTGAGAAGTTTGGTGTGAAGGAAGTTTTGAAGGGTCAAGAGAAGAGGATGATATGACGTTATCAAGAAGAGTGAAAAGCCTAAGCTTGGGGATTCCCCGGTGGTACATCCTAGCAAAGTCCAAGAATACTCAACCACCTAAGCTTGGGGATGCCCAAGGCATCCCCTTCTTCATCAACAATTTATCAGGTCACTTCTAGTGAAACTATATTTTTATTCGGTCACATCTTATGTGCTTTACTTGGAGCGTACGTCTTTTGTTGTTGGTTTCAGTTTGTTAGTTTTATTTTATGTAGGTTATGTATGTATCTTATCATACTTCTGTGGGAGAGAAACACGCTCCGGTTTCATTGCTTAGAACATTCTAGTTTTCATTCTTATTGTTCTGTGAGTGTTCACTTTTTGCTAGTACTGCGTTTAGCCTTTGTTTCCATGCATCTGTTATTCAGAGTTGTTAGTTTTAGTAGTGTTATTTGAGTACTCTTATGTTGTCTTCTTGTATCATGTAGAGTATTTTTGTTAAAACATATCTTGTATGGTGCTTGTTGGGAAAAGAAACTGTTGCTTGAGGTAGAATTTTTAATGGTGCAAGTAGAAGCTTGTATAGACTTTGGCTAGAACTTTTTCATATCATGATAGATGTTATTTTAGTTTTAAAGCCTTGTGTTTATTGAGTAGCATGATTAGCCTCGAATAGCCGATAGTTTTTAATGTGTCATTGAAAGAATCATGAGTTGTTCTTGTCATATTGAAGCAACTTGGCGCATGCTCACACCATGTTTATGAATATGAACCAGTCACTAATAGCCTCTATGATCATTTATTTTTTGAACTTGTGGTACCATTTATGCTTTGATTAATGATGTTTATGTCGCTATGCATGATTCGGCTCTTATGCTCTCTTGATTTGTCGATCCCAGTCTTTTGCTAGCCTCCACATGTACTGAGTATGGAATTCTACTCGTGCATCCAACTCTCTAAAACCAAGTTTTCCCATTGTGTCCACCATACCTACCTACATGTGGTATTTAACTGCCACTCCAAGTAAATTGCTCATGTGTTACCTTTAAAAGGTTCAAAATTACTCCTGCTTTGTGTTTCTGTTTTTGCTCATGAGGACGTAAATAGAGAATCTTTATCTCACTTGTTGATTGGATTTCACACCCTAAACTAGATGCTTCATCCGCTTATCCAATTGATAGAAGAGCTGGCAGCGGGGTGCCCATCCCAAAATTAATACACACAAAATCTCTTCACTATTTTTGCCCCTGATTTATCAGTTAAAGCATAATTGTGTAAACAAAAGAGAAAGAGGGATGACCTTCTACACCAGTTGCGTCCTTCATATGGGAGCCGCTCTTGTGAAATCTAGTTAGCTTGTGACGTACTGTATTTTCTATTTACCATTCGTTGAAATTAGCATACATCTCCGAAAATATATATAGACACTCCTCCATGGTATGTGATTGTTGGCAGGCACCCGAGGATTCGGTTAGCCATGGTTTGTGTAAGATGGATGGGAGGAGTGTCAAACATTTTACACCTCTATTTAATAAAATAAAAGCTCTAGCACATGTGTGATCCATGCTTTCCTCTGCGAAGGGTCTTTCATTTACTTTTTATGTTGAGTCTCCATCTTCTAACTTTATGCACAGTTGAGAGAGCATATTTTCCATTCTGAGTTTAACGTGCATTTGTCCCAGAAATATTATTAATTGATTCATGATGTGTTATTACTTGTTCTCAAATTATTTGTTCTAGTGTTCCTCATAAACTTTGAAGGTGTCCTGGCATTTATGTCTTTCCCTACTCTTAAGGACTAGCGAAATATCACTTTGACATGCTTTCTCTATACTTGAAACAAATGTATAATTTTTGTTGCATTGTTATTAATAATCTTCTATTTGTGTTATTTCTCATGACGCAAAGGTGATTGCTATGCTTTATTATTAAAGTTTTATTTAGCATGATTGTGCTTAAGTTCTATGATCTCAGCTTACATATGCATTTATATTATTGATGATCGATATTATGTTGGCAGCATTTCACGTCAAAAATTATTTTGTTTTTATCGTTTTACCTACTCGAGGACGAGTATGAACTAAGCTTGGGGTTGTTGATAGGTTGAAAACGTCTCTATAATTTTTTATGGTTTATGCTACTTTAATGATTTTCCTAATTATTTTTATATGAAATTAATGATTTATTTGGACTAACCTACTAATAGTTGCAAAAGTTCACCAAAAATAGTAGAAGAAACCTTGTTGGAGTCGAATTGGGACTTTCCTGAAATCTGGCTGAAAACACTTTTTAAAGATTGCCACATTACGGGTCGAAGACAACGTCAAACGGAAATCTCACAAAATAAAAAATTGAGGGAATTTCGCGGCATACATTCTAGATTTACCGCAGCCCTAGATGGGATGACGGAAATCCGTGAGACTATATAAAGGGAGGAAACCTAGGTCGTGGGAGACACCCCATACCACGAATTTCCAGCCACCAAAGCCACGTTTTAGCCTCCCCATGGATCCCATACCCATGGGGGAGGGATCTTAACTCCATGATGGAAGAGGGATATTGGGCGGTGCTCCCCTATGATGCCGGCGGCGCAGGGAAGGAGTCCCTGCGCCACCGCCGGCGCAACCTCCCGTGCTGCCCCATCTTCATCCTCTCCGCCATGAAGCTGCCCTCACCAACACCTCCATCATCATATCCTCCTTGTATTCAGTGCTTCATCCTTCCACAAACCTCTGTACCGTGCTATGTAATATGGTGTTTGATGTTATAATATTTATCTTATGATCTATGTCATGTTTGTGTAGTTTATTTGTCTTTTGATTGCTTGGTTGGACGTCTTTGGTTCATTAGAGTTGTATGTTGATATGGTACTGTACTTTGGTGTCCATTATATTTGTGCTCGCTTGGATCAACACCATAGGGTTAATAGTATGTGCAAAGGAAGGCACGTTGTTCTGTCGGAGTGACAGAAACCTAAGGACTCAAACTGGTTAGTTGCACGTATGGGAGTAAGAGGACCATTAACTTAAGTCTATGGTTGGGTATTTTTACCTTAATGTATCTTATAGTAGGTACAGATGTTTGCTAGAGTTCCAATCATAAGTACTTGCAATCATTGGATAGTGAGAGCTTGTTAGCTTTGCCTCTCCCACATAGAAAACTGCATCGAAGACAATGAACCTGGTATCTTCACTAATTAATCTTGGACAAAGCCACCACAATTACGACCAATTTTCCACACTCAAGGTACTGTTAATTTATGGTTACTTAGTATATTTTATTGTTGCAGCACTAACATTTACTTTCTTGTATTTCCTATCTTGCAAAGCTATCTCTCATACCCGTATTATTGCTCTAGTTTTATTTCCTAGATAATGTTAACGTTTAGTGTGTGTAGAGTTGTATGAGTGGTTGATTGAACTTGAGAGAATATTTATCCTACCTTTAGCTCCTTGTTTGGTTCGACACTTTTACTTCTCGAAAAGGCTACACACGATCCTCTATACTTGTGGGATATCAACTTTCATTTCATTACGTATGCTTTTTCTATAAACCCCCCGGACCCCCCGAGGTCCGTATATCATTTTCTCGTTGTGTTTTTGTTTTGACCTCTTTCCGCCAGGATCTGTTTCGAGTTTTATAAGCACCATGGTCTCCCCTAACAACAACAAGGGGAAGGAGCCTATGGAAGATCATATCCAAGACCCGAAGCAGGAGGAGGAGATTGACAGTGGAACTTAAGAAAATGTAGAAGAAGACTCGTGCGTGCACCCACGCGCCACTGTCGCAAGCATTGGAGTGGTAGCAAAACCCTTCAAGCAAACGACAAAGATGAGCACTAGAGGGAAAGCCCCACGTCACTTCTTATATTCAAGGACACCACTTCCACTACAAGGGAATCGGTCTCTTGCAACGAAATCTGTAGCTACGGGGTTTTTTCGTTGCGATATAATCACAAATTACGACGACCTCTCAGGTTGTGGTGATAGGACACTCGTATTTCCACGACTCTTTTTGGTGGCGATAATTTAACGTTTTGTTGCGGTAGAGGCCTCCTATTGCCACGATTAGTACTACTGTTGGAATACCAGCGCGTTTTTGCGACAGAGTATTTTAGTTGCGCGAGGCACTCCTTTTGTTGCCTTAGAGACATGGTATTCCAACGAAATAAGCATTCGTGGTGATATTCAGTCATATATTGCAACATCTGTATTTGTGTTGCGGTAGTTACAAATATTGTTGTAAAACAATAGCTAACTATTGCAACCAAATGTTTCGTGTGGCAATACCATATGTTTTTCGCCTCAAATTTATCCTGCGGCAATACCTATTGTTTACTGCGACAATTTGGGTCGTATGGTAATAGGTTAAACGTAAAGCAACAATCATTGTACTGTTGCGAAAATGAACAAGTTATTTTGCAACGACCATTCATAGATTAGCTTAACGGGCCTCATGGGCCGTGCCCTTGATCACTGTTGCAATTTTCTTAGGACTACACTTCATTTTTGGTCCAGTATCTCAGTTTGGTGAGCATATTTTTTTTAATATTGTTTGCAACTGAATTTCTGCAGCACTTAGCATTTTACTAATGTTGCAACTAGTGACATTACTTAATAATCAATCAAAAACTCATATAAGACGCAATTTCACTAGTACATTTATCATGGAAATTCAAAATTTCTAAACACAAAAACTTTGGAATATTTAAACAAAAATTATGTTATTACACCATCTTTCATCCATGCATGTTCATGGCAAAACATTTAAGCCAAATAGTGCAGAGACAGCCTACACAAAGAATCCATGGTCATCATCCAATTCATCTTGTACCAAAGGAGCAACATGACCATCATTTATGTAAGCCTCGTCATCATCAGTATCAGCATCATATTCGACTTTGTCTTCGTCAAACTCAGCAGGTCTCAAATTATTTATGACTGCAACATCAATGCTGGTTCCTTCATCATCATTTCTGCACCAACTAGTCATCTCGCCAGGTACAGTAAATTCTGGAACTGTAATTCCTGCATCGACGACATCCTATACATATGCATCACCACGTTTATCTCCTTCTGCAAGATCACCAAGGTCTGCACCATTTAAAACCGAAGGATCAAACAAATTGCGTGGATTCATTTTTATAGCACTTGCCCAATTAGGGCTCATCACATCTCTCACATAGAAAACCTGTGCAGCTTGGATGCCTAGAATGTAAGGGTCTTCCGTGAATCGGTGTACACTAGTGTCAAGGTCAATAATTCCATATTTGTCCCTCTTATACCCCTTACTATGATTTCTATTGGCAGGAGGCACGTCGAACCAGTCGCACTGCAATAGAACAACCTCCTTATCAGGAGGAAAGTCAAGAAATATGATTTTCTTTATCACCCCATAATAATCAGTACTGCGGGTGCTTTCTTGCGCATTGACTACGACCCCACTATTTTGGTTACTCAAGTCAAGCTCTATTTCGGTATTACGAAAGTAATATCCATTCAGTACTGTACGGTTGCACACACGAGCAATTTGATCAGGCCCTTTAGCTAGTGTATACAACAGACTGTTGACCTTCCCATCTTTATGGAGTTGTGTGATCTGTTTCATGGAATAGTATATGTGTGAGTGTACTATACACCATTGTTTTTTATTACGAGAAACATTTATGAAAATGCTAAAGTAACTTACCCGTCTTTCGAACCAGCCAACAAAATCTTCCTTGTGTTTATTTTTAGGATTAGGACAATTGTTCTTTTTGAGCTCGCCAATATGTTTCCTTCAAAAATAAATGATATATGGTTACTTCATAACCAAAGTATTAATGCATATCATGATATGAAACAAATACATAAGTATCCTTACTGAATCCATGGCTCGGTTTCCTCGCAGTTCTTTATTATGTAGTGCCTCATTTGATTAAGAGCTTCCAAAGACAGTGATTCACGGGCAAAAATCCCTGTTGGTGCTTCATCTGTAGCTCCATCTGCATGGCGTTCGGACTGACTTATTTTGGTAGGCGAGCCTTTAACGAATCGACTGCAGAACGTCATGCACTCTTCAAGTATGTACCCCTCTGCAATTGAACCTTCTGGATGAGCCTTGTTACGTACATATCCCTTCAACGTACGCATGTATCTCTCAACCGGATACATCCATCTATACTGTACAGGCCCTGCGAACCATGCTTCTCGAGCTAGATGAATTGGGAGAAGCATCATAATATCAAAGAAAGCTGGTGGATAGATCATCTCTAGCTGACATAGAATTTCTGCAATTTGTTTGTCCAAATTCAACAAATCGTCATCCCTTAACTCCTTGGAGCATAAATCGGAAAATAATTTACTGAGCTGAAGCAATGGGGTAAGGAAATTCTCTGGCAGAAGCTTGCGCAACGCAATAGGAAGAAGTTTCTGTAATATAACATGGCAGTCATGAGTTTTGAGTCCACAAAACTTGCACTGCTCGAGGACTACACATCGCTTAATGTGTGAAGCATGGCCATCAGGCATCTGTATGCTCTGCAGAAACCTGAGGAGCATTATCTTCTCTTCCTTTTTTAAAGCATACACGCCTTTCTTCATTTTGTACTTATCCTTACCAGCGGGCTTTGCGTGCTGATCCTCCCAAATTTTCAATAACTCCACATCAAGGCGAGCCTTCGTACCATCCTTTGTTTTCCCATCCATCTCAAGCAAAGTACCCAGAATGTTGTCACAAATGTTCTTCTCGATGTGCATAACATCCAAATTGTGCCTCACGAGCAAGTGCTGCCAATATGGGAGCTGGAAGAACACACTTTTCTTCCGCCAATTGTGCCAGGGATTAGTTTCCGGTCGCTTTCTCTTATTTGACCGCCCAAATGGTTCATGCTGAATGCTATCAAGCTCCTTTAGAACTTCAATGCCTGTAAGTGGCACCGGGGCGTCTCTATGTCCTGCCTTGTTATTGAACATAACCATGTTTCGACGCCATTTGTGGTGTTTCCGTAGAGAACTTCGGTGTCCCATGTAGCAATGCTTTCTACCAAACTGGAGCCATAAAAAGTCTATATGCTTGTGGCAGTAAGGGCATGCTAGCTTGCCTTTTGTGCTCCAACCACTCAGCATTGCGTAAGCCGGGTAGTCATTGATGGTCCACAACACGCATGCATAAAACGTGAAATTTTCTTTAGTTGCAGCATCATATGCTTCAGCACCATCCTCCCATAGAACTAACATTTCATCAATCAAAGGCTGCAAGTACACATCAATGTTATTTCCTACTGACTTTGGTCCTGGAATAATCATTGACATTATTCAGTTCTCTTGTTTCATACACATCCATGGTGGCAAGTTATATGGGATCAGAATGACAGACCATGTAGTGTGTGATATACTCATGAGCCCAAAGGGGTTGAATCCATCTGAAGCAAGGCCAAGCCGAACACTGCGAGCATGTTTTGCGAATTCTTTCTGACTATATCTATCATCAAGGCTTTTCTAGGCCTTCGAATCTGCAGGATGCCTCATTATGCCATCATCTTTACGTTTCTCCTTATGCCATTTCATATCAGTTGACATATCTTCTGTCATGTACAGTCTTTGTAGTCTTTGAATGAGTGGGAAATACCATAGAACTTTCCGTGGCACTTGCTTCTTTGATTTACGGATCGATGAATCAGCTTTGTCTACGGTTGGACTTGATTTCCATCGAGACGTATGACAGACAGGGCATTCCTGGGCATCAGCATACTCATTACGGAATAGCACACAATCATTATAGCACGCGTGTATCTTCTTGTAATCTAGTCCAAACTCTTGAATGACCTTCCTTACTTGTGCGAGATTAGTAGGAATGCAGTGACCCTTTGGCAGCACCTCCGTGAACATCCGCAGCATTAAGTCACATGCTCTGTTGGTCATCCCAGACACGCACTTGATTTGGTAAAGCTTCACATTGAAAGATATCTTTGTGACCTCCTCACAACCTGGGTACAACGATGTTTTTCCCTCTTCCAATAGTTTGTAGAACGCCTTTGCAGATGCATTTGGCTCCTGTTTCATTCCATCACCACTCGTGTCTCCTGCATTACTTCCCACTTTTGTGGTCCTTATGAGAGTTTCGAGCATATGTCACATATTGTCGTGGTGGTGTCACGGCAGATGCCATGGGATGGCTAAAGATGTGGGGACGATGGACGCTGGAGGTGCTCGGGGAGGGATCACGCAGCGAGTAGCCGCGTGTGATTTGAATCTAGCACTGCAAACAACAAGATCTACCCAGGTCCAGGGCCCTCGTGAGGAGGTAAAACCCCTACTCCTGCCTTTCTCTCTGTATATTTATGTCTCACCGAGTAGCCACAGTACAAGTTTTGCCTACTGCCGAGTAGCCACTCTCCTCTCTATGTGGTGATCTAGGTCAAGGATGTGAACCGGTTCTTGGATCTGAAGTTGGATCCCTCGCGCAGGAGGGGGCAGGGCACCTTATATACTGGTGCCCAGCCAGATACAGCCAATAGGGAAAAGAACAAACAGATGTCGACATAGTGTGCACACTGCGTACTTCCGGCTTCCCGCTGACAGCTTGGCTTCCTAATTTGTCTTGTGTGGAAAGTCGTTGTGCAAAAACAAGGTGACGTTCTGTTATCACTGCCACGAACACAGAGTAGGCCCCCTAACCTGCGACGCCCTGCTGACACCCTGGCGCGGACAGGCACGCGCTCTGCAGATGAACAGTGCCTCAGTTAGGACCCAGGATACGAGGGATCCTGTGTCAGAACGGCTCCTTTGACTTTTGGACCGAGTAGGAACCCACTCCCTCTACTCGGACCTCTTCCTCTACCCGGAGGAAAATAACTTCCTTGATTCTTTCTCCTGGCCATCAATGCGTACGGCCGAATAGCAGTCGACCGGGTAGCAAATACCGGGTAGACGGCTACTCTGCCAAACGTATCTTCTAATCATGCCCTTAGCACTTGCCTTTACCCTACTCGGGGGTAACCCCCAGACATTAGTCCCCGAAGCTGGTAGAGTCCTGCGAACTTGTTCACTGGGCTCTTCCAGCTTAAAACCAATCTTGTCTTTGAACCTTGGGATGCTGAGTAGAACCTCCGAGTAGCCCTCTATTCTGGCTTGAATCTTTTATCTTCCGAATAGAATCACTTCCCTTCTCTGTCGCCGAGTAAAAAGACTTAGTGAAATTTTGAAAAGGATCCTGGCGTGGCAGAGCGAATCCACCTTTCCGCACTGCAACTAGGCACGTGTCACGCTCTCGCACCCCCGACGCCTCGGTGCCCGGGATCTGACAGGCCACGCCCCCATTTTCTGCGACCTGGGCCCACCGGCACGTTAGGTCCCATCAAGTGCAGTTATTACCCACGATCTCGTCGTGGGATCAATTGCGGCCTTTATGCGCGCGGTCTGCGCTGTGTGCGTTTCTAACCGGCCCACACCCCACGTCGCACGATTTCCGGCCATGACTGATCCCACTAACTCAGGATGTAACGGCAACCCGAGGGGAGGTATAAATACCCCCTCGGTAACTCCTTTTTCCCCTTCCTGCTTTCAATCTCTCCCTGTCTCTTCGTATTTCCGCCGCCGCAGAGCTCTCCGCCGTGCATCTTGCCGCGCCGCGGCTCCCTGCGACGCCGAAAGGCTAGCTGTTTCCACCAATCTTCCCCGAATCCACCGAATCTCCTCTTCTCGATGGCTTGCGACAATGATGCCCGCGCCGGATGGGCTGGATCCGAGGTCACGGCAGACGATTTGCAGTGGCTGGTGAATACCCGACGCGTTCCTCCCGGCGTCCTCTGCCAGCCCCTGAACGGCGAGCTCGTCCCCACCCCGGAGGCGACGATTTCGTTGTGTTCCTCGCTCACTTCAAGCGAGGATTCGGGCTTCCTATCTCCGATTTCTTCAAGCAATTCCTCAATCACTTCGGCCTTCAACCTCACCATCTGCCGCCGAACGCCATCATCATGCTCGCATACCACGCCGTGGTGTGCGAGGCGTTCCTGGGTGTGCGCCCCACGGTGCACACCTGGGCACGCTACTTCTTCTTCAGGAAGCAAAGCGTGCCCAAACCGGGAAGCACGAAGACCGCCCGCCGGATGACGAAGACGGGTAGCGCTATGATCCTACAGCGCAGCGGGACCAACCACCCGCGCATCAAGGGCCTCGACTCCGTGCGGAAGTGGCAGAGGTCTTTCTTCTACGTGAAGAATGTTCCTGCTGAAGAAGGAGAGCAACTCGTCGACCGAATTAGGCTCCTCAAGTGGACCAACTCGGCGCCCACTCAGCAGAACTAGGGATACAAGCCCCCGCTGGAAGGCGACCTCAAGCAGATCAACAAGCGCCTCGCCAAGCTGGAGGATCTGGGAATGACGAGCGACGACCCCATCGCCTGCTGGATTTCTCGCCGAGTGCTCCCTCTGCAGCACCGTACGCACCTCATGTGCTATATGGGTGGCAACAGAGATTGCACGAGGACGACCACGTTCGAGCTAAGCAAAGCGGACGTGGCCGTCTGGGCGCGCTCCGTCATGAGCACCGGCCTCAACGACAACTGGCAGTACGGCTTCGTGCCGTATAGCCGCGAGAAGCCAATTGAACAGGTTAGCACTTCACATCTTGTTTCCGCATAGTGATGCCGAGTAGATGGCCTTTCAGCTTGGTATGCTTAGTGTTTGCACGATGTGCCGAGTAGAACACTTAGTAGTATTTTCTAGGCTTCGTGTGCTTTGTGTTTGCACGCCATGTTGAGTAGGACTCTTGCTAGTATCTCTCAGACTTCATGTGCTTTGTGTTTGCACGCCATCTCGAGTAGAGCATTTGCTAGTATCTGTTAAGCTTTATGTGCTTTGTGTTTGCACGCCACGCCGAGTAAGACACTTAGCAGTATCTCTTTAGGCTTCATGTGGTTTGTGTTTGCACGCCATGTCGAGTAGAGCGCTTGCTAGTATCTGTTAGGCTTCATGTGCTTTGTGTTTGCACGCCATGTCGAGTAGAGCACTTACTAGTATCTGTTAGGCTTCATGTGCTTTGTGTTTGCACGCCATGTCGAGTAGAGCACTTACTAGTATCTGTTAGGCTTCATGTGCTTTGTGTTTGCACGCCATGTCGAGTAGAGCACTTACTCAAATATGCTTTGTGTTTGCATCCCGTATCGGGTAGAATTCCTTGTATTGGTCAACTAATTTGTTTTGCTTGCTTGTATTTCCAGCACATTGATCGCCAGCGCACTGAGAACGAGGAGCGCTTCGAGGCGGATTGGAGCAAAGACCGACAGGAGGACGACGAGGTCGCCAATGACACTCAGGCCACCCTCTGTGTCCCTCGCGCCGAACGGCAGGGTAAGCTCCACGTCGATGTGTCCATTCGGGATTGGTCCGAGGACGACGAAGAAGGTGACTGAGTTCACCTCTCTAGTTGCGAGTAGCACAAACTAACTTTCCTTTCCGCTTCTCAACCCTTTTCTTCTCCTCTACTCTACAGATGATGCTGATGCTGACGAAGAAGATGAGGATGTCCTCGAGGTCGATCCGGTCGCAGTGGCTGCTCCCACCACTCGCAAGAGGGCGGGTAGCGGTGCCCAAGAGCCCATTGCCAAGAAAGCCAAGAAGGGCGAGAAGAAGACGAATAAGGTATCCGGGAGGTGGCCACCCCCTTCCCGCAGCGGGTACGTGATTTTCCTCTTAGTTATCTTTTGCTGCTGCTTCTCGGTGTTTTCTTTCACTCTTCTTTTCATGAACCCCTTTTTCTCTTCAGCGCTCCCTTGGATGCTGATGCCGCTTCTGGTTCCACCACCTCCAAGAGGAGAGCCGCCATCGACCTCGAGGACCTCATCGATCTCTCTGATGAGGACGAGACCGCATCACGGGACAGGGCGCGTGCGCCCTCTCCCGTGAAGGAAGAAGTGGAATAAGATGTCAACGCCCAGGACATGGACGTTGGCGCCCAAGATACCGACCAGGAGCAGCAGGCCCGGGTAGAACAACACGCGCAGGATGCTGCACACGACGAGAGACCCCCCTCTCCTCCTGCTGCTTCAGCCGTGGAGAACGTTGAACAAGACGCCGAGTACGAGGACCATGCCGCCCTTGAGCGGCAAGAGGAGACCCAGGAGCAAAATACTGATGCTGCTGACCAGATCCCGCTGCCGAGCAGCGGGTTGAGAGAGCTGCGGTGGAGCAGAACCCGCAGAGCCAAGCGCAGCCGGACGCTGCGCCGGGTAGCCAGCCCTTGGTGCCGCCTACCCAGCACGCTGCTCCACCTACCGCACCAAGCTCCCTATCGAAGAAGACCAAGACCGCAGCAAGCCCTCCAGCCAAGCAGAACACTAAGAAAACTGCTTCCGATGCTCCCGGCAAGAAGGATGTTGCCGAGAAGACTGCTGCCGAGAAGAAAACCATCCAGCCTGATGCCCCCGTCCGCAGGAGTCCATCGCAGGGCGCTGCACAAGATTCTGCCACGATGCCGCCGCCAAAGCTGCCCGTGAAGCCTGCCGCGAAGAGTGAGCAGCAAACCATTGGCGCTTCCGGCAGTTCTGCTAGCGCAAGCGCGGGATCAGGCGCTCAAGATCCGCCCAGCTACCTGCCCTACATGGTGCAGACGGCCAAGCAGTACAACATTAAGATGACCGCGGCCGAGAAGCGGCTCGCTTTTACAAGGGGCAAGCAGGCCAGGGCTGTGGACGCCAAGCTGCTGGACAAGAAGAAGGCCCTTTCGATCTACTCGCGCGAAGCCCAAGAGGCTGAAGTGGTGTCTGAGGGGCTCGAGAAGATGATCGACCGGGTAGGCTTCATCGACGCGGTATGGGAGAGCGGCATCCTTGGCAATACGAACTGGAATGGCCTGACCGTGGGCCCGTTGCACCACTGGCGCACCGATTGGAACAAAGTGGACATGGGCTACACTCCCATGACTATTTCGTCCACCACCAGCACGTTGGCCGCGAAGATGTTCGTCCACCGCAGAGCCGCCGAGGACCTCAAACAGACCTACGTTGTAAGTTCCTTTTGCTTTTCCCGAGTTGCAACTTTTTCTTCTCTTCCTCTTCTTCTCCTTATCCATTACCCAGTCCCCGAGATTCGGGCCGAGTAGACGGGTACTAAACCGGGTTGCCGTCTTCTCGGGCCAAATCTTCAAAATATTGTCTAACTCCTTTTCTTTCGTCTTCACAGAATATCCTCTTGAAGAGGACAATCCTTTATCGACGTCTGCTCTGGAATCACAGCATCGCGAAAAGACAACTTGAGGCCCTTGAAACAGAACACAAAAGTGATGCTGTGACAGAGAAGGAGGCCATGGATCGTACTCTTCAACTTTCTGAGCTCGAGAGTAAGCTTTCAGCTATTCGGTTCATGCGTTTTGTGTTTACGCCCGCTTTTGCTTTCTTCTCTAACTGTCTCTACTCTACAGGCAAGTTTGAGGCGATGTCAGAGGAGCACAAGCACTGCCATGTCTTTGTTGCCAACGATGAGACCACGATCAAGAAGTTGGAAAGTGAGTTGCCGTCTTTTCGGCTTGTCTTCCTTCTTTTTCCATTGCTACTCTGCTGATCGTGCTCTTCTCTCCGCAGAAGATCACAAGAAATTTCGTGAAGAGCATCTCGACTGCCTGAAACCCACCGAAGTGAAGCAGCAATTGGAAAGCCAAGAAACAGAGCTCAAGAACAAACTCGTCACCGAGTTGGAACCGCTGCAGGTCCAATTGAGGGCTGCCCTTCAGGACGCCATAGACCTAGCCGTCGAGAAGGACAGGATGGAGGCAGCAGCCAAGGCTAAGGAAAGGGCCCTCCAGCTGGAAAACGATGTGCTGAAGAAGAGCAATGCGGATCTCATGCTGCAGCTGGCCAATCACCGCAAAATTGAAGACAAGCATGTTGAGGATGAGGAAGCTTGGAGGAGAAAGATGGAATCACTTCTCTGCGAACTGAACAGTAAGTTCTCGCTTCTCTGCGCTTGTTTATTGCCCTCTTCTTCTGCTTTACTCGGTTTGCATTTCTTCTCTGCCTTCGTTTCTAATTCCTTCTGATAGCATTTTCAGAAATCTTCCCTGACCTCTGCTCGACTTGCAAACCTACCATGGCCAAAGCTCAAGCTGACTGAGAAGCTAAAGGCGTGCCCACGGACACCAAGTCTTCAATTGAAGAGAATCTCATGAGCATGCAGACACAGCTTCGCCATCTCAGTGGCTTGGGCACCGATCTGGTGTCCACAGCTTTCAAATTGCATGCTCTGTTCTGGCCCAAAGATCCTGCGCCAAAAACTATCCGCCTGCTCTCCGAGAAGCTCAGTGGTATCAAGCCCGAGTTGAAGAAATGGCGAGCATCCGCAGCTCGGGCAGGCGCCGACATGCTACTCCTCTTCATCTGCAGCTGGTACGAAAATCTCAACCTCGACATCATCCTTGAGATGCGGCAGGAATTGAAGTGGGGAGAAGGATCCCGATTGCGTGGCTCGCCGTCAGGCAGTCGCGTACGAGGTCGCCTCCTACGCGGACACCGCTCTCTTCATCGACGGCCTCACCGAGCCCGACACCGAGCCGGAAAGCGAAGGTGAAGAGGAGGATGAAGATGATGGCGAGGCCACCGAGTCGGAAGACTTGAGTTGCTTCGATAGTACTGGCGCTGATGATAAGTCCGGGAAGGGCAAGGGCAAGGTCATCGCGGATAGCGACGAGGAAACCGAAATCCAAGATGCCACCATCACCACCAAGATGGTGATCGACGCTGCGGCTCCCGAGTTGGGCTCTTTGTCTGGCGCGGCAGTCGACGATGTAGCGCTACTCCGCACCCAGTCTACTGCCTCCACTTCTGCTACCGACCCCATCTCGGTGGCCACAACCACTTCTGAACAAGCTGCTACCAACACTGAAGCGGATGCTGCCAACACCGAAGCGGATGCTGCCAACACTGAAGCTGATGCCGCCAATGCCAACACGGAGAACACTGCTACCTCCACTTAATTATCTCCTGCAACACTTACGCTCGAAAACTCTTATCAGATCCCCGGGATGCCGGGTGCAAATGTATCGAACTATTATCTTTTCCGTTGCTACTCAGTTTTATTTCGATTTGATATTTTATACTTAGTAATTTGAGCAAACCTGGCTCGATGCCGGGTTGCGTTATCATGCAAGTCCCCGAGTTGCATTTTTCATCCACTCTTCCTTTTTATCTCACCTCTTACCTGCAACTTGTTGCTTTTTTGGTATTCGAGTCACAAGAGTTCAAAGTTGGAGTTTCAAATACTTAGCCACTTAGAAACAGTCATAGTAACGCTACCCACCACTTAGCCGAAAAATGTTAACAAAAAACAATAGTAAAGGACACTCTACTCGGTTCCTGCACTCTTCTTTTCCTTAGTGATTTTTCTTGTGCTCATTGACCTTTAGCTTGTTCTCTTGCTTACCATGAAGCCGGGTTTCGGACAGCAGCAGAGTCGAAGAGTTGGCGCTTAGGTTTAAACACAGTACTAGATGTAGTCATGAAATTTTGAGCAGAGCAACCGGGTAGACAAAAGTAAAGAAGAGTAGAAACACATAGAGCAATTTTGGACGAGGGCAGTCCCCGAGTTCAATTTCAGATTGCAGAGTAGAAGTTTAACTCAGATAAGAGAGTACATACACATCTTTGCTCATGAGTGAAAGCGACGAAGTATAGCTACATTCCAGGGGCGCTTAGATTCCTCCCCAGCTTTATCCGGCCTGTTCTTCTCCAATGGTTGCGCATCTACAAGGTAGTACGCGTCGTTGTGCAGAGCCTTGCTCACAACGAAAGGCCCTTCCCGCGGAGGGGATAGTTTGTGCATCCCGGCTGTGCGTTGCACGAGCCTAAGGACCATGTCTCCTTCTCGGAAAACCCTTGGGTTCATTTTTCGGCTATGATAACACCTCAAGTTTTGCTGGTAAACAGCTGAACGTGACAGAGTGAGCTCTCTTGCTTCTTCTAGCAGGTCAACGTCATATTCTCGAGCTTCTCTCGCCTCCGCCTCAGTGTAGAGGGTTACTCGGGGGGAGTCATGCTCTAGGTCTATTGGCAACACGGCCTCAGCCCCGTAAACCAAGAAGAATGGAGTGTAGCCTATTGACCGGTTAGGGGTAGTCCTTAGACTCCACAACACCGCAGGCAACTCGTCTAGCCAACACCCAGGTGTTTTCAGCAGCGGCTCAATCAGTCTTGGCTTTATGCCTGCCAGCACCATGCCATTTGCTCTTTCAACTTGCCCATTGGAGGCGGGATGCGCAACGGATGCGACATCTAGCCGGATATGCTTATCTCTGCAGAACCGCACCATTGCACCCTCATCAAAGTTTGTGCCGTTATCCGTGATGATACTCTGCGTATAGCCGTATCTCCGGATCACATCCTTCAGGAAACTCACAGCTGTGGCCCAATCACACTTCCGAATAGGGTTCACTTCAATCCACTTGGTGAACTTATCAACCATGAACAAGATGTAAGTCATGTTGCCTCTAGCCGGCTTGAAGGGACCAACCATATCCAAGCACCAAACAGCAAATGGCCAAGTAATGGGGATGGTTTTCAACTCGGAAGCAGGCAAGTGGATCTTACTTGCGAATCTTTAGCAGTCGTTGCATTTTCTCACAATATCCTCAGCTTGCTTCAAGGCAGTGAGCCAAAAGAAGCCATGCCGAAAAGCCTTCTTGACCAAAGCCCGAGAAGAGGCATGATGTCCGCAGTCTCCTTGATGTATTTCCACCAGAATTTCTTCTCCTTCTTCCGGTTCCACGCAGCGTTGCAGCACGCCAGTGGGACTTCTCTTGTGCAGCACTTCTCTAAATATGGTGTAGCCCTTGGATCTTCTCTGAATCTGCCTCGCAGTAACTTCATCATCTGGCAGGGTGTCGTCCTTTAGAAAGGATAATATGGGCATGGCCCAACTCGGTGTATCCCGCGTGGGGAACACTGGTTCGTCCACTTCCATTGGAACAGCCACCACTGTTTGCTCTTCAGAGTTGGGAGCACTTCTTTGAAGCCCTGAGCGATTGGCAAGAACCTCCTCAATGAATGCGACAGTCCCCGGGTTGAGAGGGGCAGTCCCCAAGTAAGGGAGGACAGTCCCCGAGTAAGGAGGGGCAGTCCCCGGGTTGTAGGCGCCAGTCCCCAGGATGGAGACTGCAGTCCCCGGGTTCGGTATTGCATTCTCCCAGTCAATCTCCATGGGAACAGCTTCTTCATTGGGAAGATAAGGAACAAATCTGGATTCCGAGTTGGGGGATGGCTTGATGGATGGCTTTCTCAAATGCTCCAAAGCAACTTCCGCTGGGCTGGATTGCCGAGAATACCCCAACTTGGATAGCTCATCTGCTGCTTCATTCTCTGCTCTGTGGATGTGTTGGAACTTGCAGCCTTCAAAAAATCCAGCCATAGACTGCACCAGGAAGCGATATGATGCCATGTTGGCATCCAGGGCATCCCAAGTGCCAGAAACTTGCTGCACCACTAGATCTGAGTCGCCATAGCATATAATGCGCTGCACACCAACCTCCTTGGCTACTCGCAAGCCATTTACCACGGCCTCGTACTCTGCAACATTGTTGGATGCCTTGAAGTGGATCTGCAGCACGTACTTGAGTTGATCTCGCTTGGGTGATGTAAGCACTACGCCAGCACCAAGGCCTTCTTTCACTTTGGAGCCATCAAAGTGCATCTTCGAGTAATTGGTTGCGGGAGGAGGAGGCTCGTACTGCACCTCAGCCCAATCCACCAGAAACCCCGCCAGAATTTGTGACTTGATGGCTTCTCTTCTTGCATACGCAGGAGCGTACACGGCCAGCTCGATTGTCCACTTGGCTACTCTGCCACTTGCTTCCTTGTTGCCCATGATGTCCGAGATGGGAGCAGAGCTCACAACAGTGATAGGATGCTCTTGGAAATAATGCTTCAGCTTCTTGGCGCCCAGGTACACGCCGTAAGTAATCTTCTGGTAATGCGGGTACTTCTGCTTGGAGCTGGATAGCACCTCACTGAGATCATATATACTGGCCGCTGCACGCTTTTGCCTTCTTCTTCTTGCTCCACCACAATCATCACGCTGACTACCCGGTTGGTAGAGCAATGTATAGCAGCATTGGCTCTTTGGGTAGCGGACTAGCCAAGATAGGAGCGCTACCCAACATTGCCTTCAGATCATTGAATGCCACATCCGCTTGCGGTGTCCAGACGAATTTGTCACTTTTATTCATCAACTGGTACAGAGGCAGGGCCTTCTCGCCCATTCTACCCAAGATACGACTCAGAGATGCCAAGCAACCAGTGAATTTTTGCACATCCTTCAGGGATCTCGGCAAAGACATGCTCTCAATAGCTTTTATCTTTGAAGGATTGGCTTCAATGCCCTGACTGGATACCAAGAAGCCGAGTAGCTTGCCAGCCGGGACGCCAAAGGTGCATTTACTCGGGTTCAGCTTCATCTTATACTTGCGCAAGTTGGCAAAGGTTTCCTCAAGATCAGCAAGCAGAGTTTGTGTTTTATTCGTTTTGATGACAATGTCATCTACGTACACCTGCACATTTTTTCCTAGTTGATCGTGCAAGCATTTCTGCATGCATCTCTGATAAGTAGCACCCGCATTCCGCAACCCGAAACACATGACACGATAGCAATAAGCCCCGTACGGGGTAATGAAAGCAGTCTTTATTTGATAACCAGGGTTGAGAGCTATCTGATGGAAACCAGAGTAGGCATCTATGAAAGACAAAAGCTCACAACCAGCGGTGGAATCGATCACCTGATCGATGCGAGGTAGCGGAAAGGGATCCTTGGGGCAGGCTTTGTTCAAGTCGGTGTAGTCGATGCATATGCGCCACGCGGTAGCGGCCTTGGGATCCTCCTTCTTCTTCTCGACCATGACCGGGTTGGCTAGCCAATCCGGATGCAGCACCTCCATGATGAAATTGCTTATCAGCAGCTTTGTGATCTGATCACCGATGGCCTTCCTTCTCTCATCTCCGAAGCGGCGCATAGCCTGCTTCACTGGTTTGGCGTCAGGATGCACATGTAGCGAGTGCTCAACCAACTCCCTCGGGACACCTGGTAAATCCTCATTGGACCAGGCGAACACGTCCCGATTCTCACGGAGGAAGTGGATGAGCTCGCTTTCCTATTACTCCGCCAACCCTGAGCCAATGATGGCAACACGGTCGGGGAACTCAGGGTCAACCTGGATCTTCATCGTTTCCTGGGATGCCTGGAACGCGGTCCCGTACTGGGAGCTCGGAATCCCGGGCGCAACACCTTGTGCTGCCTGCGCCATAGCCACCACTTCATGTATCTTCTTCTTCTCGGCAGCAGTCACCATTGACTCCGCCAACTGAGAACCAGCAGAGGCACACTCCATAGACCTCTTGTAATCACCAGAGATGGTAATCACGCCATTGGGTCCAGGGATCTTCATCTTCAGATATGCAGTGTGAGTAGAGGCCATGAACTTGCTCAGAGCAGGCCTGCCGAGTAGAGCGTGGTACCGGCTCTGATGATCAACCACCTCGAACTGCAGGCTCTCTATGCGGCAGTTCTCCCTGGTGCCGAGTAGAACATCTATCCACACACGGCCCATTGGAGAACAAGAGACTCCTGGCACAATGCCGTGGAAAGTGGTCTTGCTGGGTAGCAACATGTTCTCGGCCATCCCGAGCTTCTCGAGTGTGTCTCTGTACACAATGTTGATGTTGCTACCGTTGTAAATCAGCACCTTGCTGAACCTCACATTCTTCTGAGTACCCAAGAAGGTGGGATCCAACACCAAGGCGTAGCTACCCGGATTGGGCATCACCTTAGGATGATCCTCTCTAGACCATGTGATTTCTTGGTTGCACCAGTGCATGAAGTGAGGAACGGCAGGGATCACAGCATTGACCTCCATCGCGCGCCTCTGCAGTGACTGCTTATCGGCGGGCTCGGAGGTGAAGATCATATAGCTCTCGTGATGCTCCTGGTACTGGTTGCGGCCTTCCGCACCACAGTTGTCGTTGTTGTCGTTGTCGCGATTGTTGTTGTTGACGAATTTGCGATTGCCGTTGTTGTTGAAGTTACGGTTACCATTGTTGTTGTTGTAGTTGCGGTTGCAGTTGGCTCCTAAAGCCACCTGGTTGACGTTCTCTCTTCTCGGGAATGTTGGAGGCCGGGCTGCGGCTGCTCGGATAGACTGCACATTGGCATTCGCAGCTGGTAGAGGAGGAGGAGGAGGCAGGCCCTCATTCCTGATCAAATCCCACCAGTCGCATTGCCGAGTAGTGTGGTTGGCAGGCCTTGAGGTATGCTGAGTATGGAAGCTACACGGGCCATCCCTCATGTCGTCGAAGACAAATTTCTGAACCGGATCCGGGTTGCCGCTACCCTGCTGAGGAGCACGGTATGGCTTCTTGTTGCCTTGGCCCTGATTCTGGTTCTGCCCGTACTGGGCTCCAGCAGGTTTTTGCCTTTGGCTACTCCCAGCTCCGATAGCCACATCATTCACCTCCTCAGGGTCATACCGAGTATCTATCCGGTCACCCCTGCGCTTGTTGCGGAACTCATTGCGCTTGTTGCTGTTGTAGCCTCTTCTCGGCTTGGAGGAGTCCATCAGGGGCTGAGTGGGATCACCAAGCGCGTACTGATCCGCAATCTTGATGGTCTCTGCAAGAGTATTCGGCATCTCCCTCTGCAGCCTCTGCCACAACATGCTGCCATGTCTGCAACCTTGCGCAAACCTAGTGATGGCCTGGGCCTCATTCACACCTTCACAGGTGTTTCTCAATGTGCTCCACCGAGTAAGATACTCGCGGTCCGTCTCATCTTCCCGCTGCTTGCAAACGGACAACTGCTGCGGCCTATTCGGCCTCTTGTAAGTGCTGGTGAAGTTGCTGATGAAGGCCTCCGGGAAGTCCAGCCAGCAATTTATGCTGTTCTTGGGCAGGTTGTTGAGCCAAGTGCGAGCTGGGCCCACAAGCATCTGCGGAACGTACCGCACATCCCATCTTAGGTTGCCGTTCGCGATATGAACCGCGGTGACATAGTCATTGAGCCAATCTTCCAGCTTGGTGCTGCCATTGTAACTCTTGGTACCTCTAGCAAGCTGGAAGTTCTTCACAGATGGCTCGTTCATGATGCATGGGCCAAAGCACTCAGGGCCAGGAGGCCCCGTGTTCTTGAGCCGTGCGGATAGATTGATCCGGTCCAGCTTGTATCGGACATCATTGGGCTTCAGCACACGCTCACCCACACGATCCATGATATCATAACCAGCTAACCCCATAGCCGAGTAGCCATCATCATATCTGTCCACATCCATGGCTGCAGGCTGCTCCACCAGGTTGGCAACTCGCGCAGTCGCACGCGGCTGAGCAGCAGCTAGCTGCTGCGGCCTCTGCCGAGTAGGCTGAGCAACCTGTTGCCGAGAAGGGCACGGACGATCTCCACCTCGCGTCTTGCTATGAGCTTTATGGGCTTGATAGCCTGCTCCTGCAGAGTTGTGTTTCTGACCGGACTGCCGCGACACAGCGTGCTGTTTCGCGGCGGCAGCCGGGTCGTACACCTGTATCTATCTGTCTCTACCAGAATAGCCACTACGCTCCCTCTCACGACTAGGATGCGGTGATGAGGCCTGATCGTTAGATCTGATCGCATGCGAGTGCACCACCTGAGAAGATCCAGCACCCGGATTGGCTTTCCGAAACTCCTCGTTTTGCCTAGAAGCCTCTAGCACTAGCTCATTGAGCCTATCGTGCTGCCTAACAAGCGCGTCACTAGCGAGATGCGGCAACTCGGCAGCTACAGCCTCAGCAGCTCTAAGGGTTTTGGCGGGGGTGCTGTATCTGGGCCTGGTGGTAGCGGTGTTTTGGCTATCAGCACGGCCAGCGGTCTCACCAACCGCGGCCATCTCGGTGCCTAGGTTGCGGCGCGTAGCGCCTACCTTGAGAGGCTTCCTAACCACTGGTGTGAAGCCGTGAGCACGGTTGTACTCGTTCTGATCTAGGTTAAGCTCAAGCCTAACCTTCTCCAACTCCACCTGCTCGGCGAGTAGCGCCAGGCGCTGCTCTTCGAGCTGGGCCCTCATGGTCATGAGCTCGATCTCGGTGGGAGGCGGCATGCCTACCCGTACCGCGGATGCCGGTACCGTCGGGGTCGTGGAAGGAGGGATGTAGCCCGGGCGGTTCTGTGGCAGCTCGTAGGGCTTGTGCGTCCTGGCAGGCTCGCTTGGGCCACCGACCTCCTCGACGACTGCCGCAGCTGTGGCTGCGCCCTTCCCAGCAGCGGTAGCCGGGGCGGTCATCATCACTTCCGTGCGGTCCGCAGAACAGCCAGTTGGCTTTCCACGGGCAGCGATGACAGCAGGCGGATCTTCCGCAACGTGCACCTGCTCGGGGTACTCGCGGACGATGGTGGTGGCGACGTAGACGAGGTGAGAGCCGAAGGAGAGCACAGATCCGCCCTCCGGCATGGCCCTGCCGCTAAAATCGCCGGTGTTGTCGATGACGAAGTCGAAGGAGCCGAATCTGTGGACAAGGCCACAGACCACGTGCTCTCCAGTAGCAAGAGTGGATCCCGTCCGAACGTGAACTCCAGCCAGCGCCGCTGGTAGCCCCACGGTGGGCAACTGTCGTGGTGGTGTCACGGCAGATGCCATGGGATGGCTAAAGATGTGGGGACGATGGACGCTGGAGGTGCTCGGGGAGGGATCACGCAGCGAGTAGCCGCGTGTGATATGAATCTAGCACTGCAAACAACAAGATCTACCCAGGTTTAGGGCCCTCGTGAGGAGGTAAAACCTCTACTCCTGCCTTTCTCTCTGTATATTTATGTCTCACCGAGTAGCCACAGTACAAGTTTTGCCTACTGCCGAGTAGCCACTCTCCTCTCTATGTGGTGATCTAGGTCAAGGATGTGAACCGGTTCTTGGATCTGAAGTTGGAACCCTCGCGCAGGAGGGGGCAGGGCACCTTATATACTGGTTCCCAGCCGGATACAGCCAACAGGGAAAACTACAAACAGATTTCGACATAGTGTGCACACTGCGTACTTCCGGCTTCCCGCTGACAGCTTTGGCTTCCTAATTTGTCTTGTGTGGAAAGTCGTTGTGCAAAACCAAGGTGACGTTCTGTTATCACTGCCACGAACACAGAGTAGGCCCCTAACCTGCGACGCCCTGCTGACACCCTGGCGCGGACAGGCACGCGCTCTGCAGATGAACAATGACTCAGTACGGACCCAGGATACGCGGGATCCTGTGTCAGAACGGCTCCTTTGACTTTTGGCTCGAGTAGGAACCCACTCCCTCTACCCGGACCTCTTCCTCTACTCGGAAGAAAATAACTTCCTTAATTCTTTCTCCTGGCCATCAATGCGTACGGCCGAATAGCAGTCAACCGGGTAGCAAATACCGGGTAGACGGCTACTCTACCAAACGTCTCTTCTGATCTTGCCCTTAGCACTTGCCTTTACCCTACTCGGAGGTAACCCCCCGACACATATCCCTTCACCACCACCTGTAGCGTCTTCATCATCAGAATCTTCAGCCATGTTGTCCTCCTCGGGTTCACCATGGAACACCCAATTTTTGTAGGACGGATCCATCCCATTCTTAAGCAAGTGCATATGGATCTCCTTTTTATTTTTATGAGCATTATTCAGACATTTCGTACACGGGCAAAAGTTTCTTGCGTCTGGTTCAGCACCATCAAAACTAAGTTCCAAGAAGCTCTCGATGCCACTTTGCCACTCCACATAATCTCTATCCTTCTCCATCCAGCTCTTGTCTTGTGACATTTTGCGTTATCTCCATTTTGCGTTATCTCCATTTAGCATTAGTTCACACGTAAGTATTTCGAAACAACACATACATCAGAGAGACATTCATACTAGTCTTTCAAGTAAGTAAGAATTGCAGGGGATTACATTAGACATTACTTCACAACACATCGTTCGATTGAAACTAACACTTACACCTGAAACTGACATGGCTATGAAAATATAAAACCTAGTTCGTACCTGAATTCCTGACATTGCTATGAATATTAAACTAACACTTACAACTGAAACTGATAAAACAGACACGCATATGTGAACACAAGCAACTAGTCTATCTGACAGCAATTGCAATCGCCATTAACTTCATTGAACCGGCAGGATGGAAACCAAGGATTTCATCAGTATTGGTACAAACCTTGTAATTGCGTCTGACGAGCGGCGGAAGCAGCGGTTGAGTACCAGTCGGCGGGGCAGCATTGGCGGCAGTTCAATAGTTTACGCTAATCGAGTTAAGATGGCGGCGAGGTAATAGTGGCGGATTGGTCGGTCGCGCAGGGCCGATACGGCGGCGAAGTCGCCTGAGGGGGGATAGGGCGGCGTTGTCGTGTGGGGACAGGGCAGTTTGGAGGAGACCGGGCGGACATACGTAGCCCTTTCGCTCGCCTAATGGCCCAACCGGAGTATGGGCCTATTAATTGTACAATTTGTCTTCACAGCCCATTTGGCTTGTGAACAATATGTTTTTCCCTTGGCAATAACATTCAAGTATTATAAATGCTATATTAAGTTTTACTAGTTTCATTTTATGATTAAATTTATTCATTTCTAAATGCATTGTTGTGTTAATATTCAACACTAGTCGGAAAAGCCCTGTTAGTGGTGTGGTTTTTCTTCAGTTCTGGCATGAAAATCGTACGCCCCTGCTATCTAGGTGTCCACTGGTGTGTTTCTGTACTCGACACAGGTTACTACATGATCATTGGCGTTGATGTCATAGTTCACATCACTATCCTATAGAAATCGGTAATAAAAAGGGTATGTAATATTGACTAGAAGCACACAAATGGTATTCAATTATGAGATAACATAACAACCATTAAAAAAAATCGCATAAACATTCAAAGATTCAACCAGATAGTACTGAACATTAACATATAATCTAAAAGTTCAAATAAAGCTAGAACTCTCAGCTACAACCATGATACCTACTCATCATCTGACTGAATAATGACAACATGTGTATCCTTAGTAGGGAGCTATGGGAACATCATCTTCGGTGTCTTCAGCATCGTCAGGTCGATCGTAGAGGAAGTAGGTGGACACATCACCTTCATCGAGATAGAATGTCAATCTCCCTATTGGATCCATCTCGTAGCGTTCCGCAAGCTGGCCCCATTGTTGACCACTGAAGTATGTTTTTCCATCCTCATGTGTGACTACAACTTTGTGCTGGTGGTCTGGCACTCTCAAGCTCACCAAGTTCACCTCGAGAGTTCTAGGGTGGTTCCAAATTGCAACTTGAATATGCTCCAAAAAGTCACGCCTGAATCTGCAAGGTATGATCTGTAAAAAAAAGAAGTACACATTTTTAGTACAAATTTTTTGTCATTTTTCAAAAAGTAGATTGACCGAAAGTATATACCAATCTGTTTTCAAACCCCTCTGGTAGAACAATGGTAAATTTCTTGTTCATGCACTCCTTGTAGCCACACTGTTCACATACATCCATTGCCTGCGGTGGTGCGTTCCATACGCTGAATTCAGATACACATCTAACCATTTACCATTCAAAAACCAACTTAAATCTAACAATGTACATCTAATTTTGGTGGCTGAATAAACTTAAATCTAACAATTAAAATCTAATTTCTAAATCGATCTACATCTAAAATCACAATAATCATCTAACATATAACTCAATCTACATCTAAACCTAACAATGAAAGGTACGGCGGCCGGGGAAACTTACCTGCAGCGCGACGGCTGGCCGGCGCGAGGACGACTGTGGCGGTTGCGGCGGCGTTTATCGCGGCGTCGTTCCACCGAGTGTCGGTGTAGGCGGCCCCGTGGTCGCGGTGGTTCGTCGGTGCCGTGGACAGGGCTAGGCCGCGGTGGGGGATTCGGGGGCGGAGAGGGCTAGCCGTGGCGGCGGTGGGGGATCGGGGGGTGGAGAGGGAGAGGACTCGAGTTTGTGTGTGTAGCAGTTGGTGTGCGTGTAGCAATCGATTAAATTAGAGTATAAATGGTTTTCCTCAAAATTTTCATTATGTGAACAGTGCATCCACATATGATCTTTCATAAATTGGTCCTTAATGATGAAGCCAATGATAAACCGTGCCCACCACATTTGATTCCCTCATCCTGGTTAAATGTTGTTGCACCGTGGTGTCGCATGCTGGTGGTCGGTTCGTCCGGTGGTTGCGAGGCACCTAGGCGACGAATCGTCAGGGGTGGTGGTGAGGGTGTGTTTGGGAGAAATCCTTGTCGGAGTACCGATATTAGAGCGGTGTGGCCATCGGGTGGAATCCTCCCTTCATGAAGGGCATCGCGGCTACCCTGCATCCGCTGCCCCGATGTGCCGGGGGAGACCCTAGAAGCGCGACTATCCATGTTGAAGGTGTTGATTGGTATTTGACGTCCCGGTGCTAGCAGCGTGGTTGTAGTTTGTAGGTGGGCGCAGTTGTCGTTTCATCGATCCACTTCCGTCTCCTTTTCTTTTCTTCTTTTGCGTTTATTGGTTGTTGCCTCAGCCGGCGTTGTACCAAAACTGTTGTACCGGGTGGTTGCTATATTAATATAGCGGTGATTCAGCCTATTTCGCCAGAGCATGGGGAGAATATCCTGTGATACTAGCCCTTTTGCATGCTACCATGGTACCGTTTCGAATAAATGAAGTTTTGGTGATTCAAAAAAATCTAGGAAAAATCACGAGTGTTCACATGTAAAGTTACTACGATGTGTAATAATTTTATGTCCAGATACGAAAGTAATATTGACTAACCAAAAATACAAATCCAAATGTGAATATATACATTACTAGAGATTTTCTTATAGCAGGATATCCTACCACAGGCGAACACGCAAATCGATGCGCCTCGGCTATATAGTGCATTTTTGCTGATTTGTACTTTTTGTTTCTCAATGTGTAGGTCGAATTTTGACCTGATTTTTTTTAACATTATGTAGACAAATTCTTTGGGAACATTAATATTTTTTTCCGGAATTTTATGAAACATCTTTAGTTGATTTTTTAAAATGGTAGCATGGGAGAACAAGGGGCTAGTATCACTGGATATTTTTTCCATTGAGCATGTGTGGTTTGCACCCTTGTTTACATTTATATGAGTCATAAAATTCAATAAAGTAAAGCAAAAATGGTAAAGCCCAGCATAAAAAACAAAATGACATCATGAAAGTAGTAAAACTAAAAGAACATAACATTTAAATTGTGTGAGAATTCGGCAATCTAATATAGAGTCTTAACACGGTTTTTATATTGTAGCAACGGGGCTGCATGCATATAGTTGCACACAGAAACAATCAATATCACTGCATTCCTATTACAGACCAACTTCATGGACATGGGTAGCAAACAAGTAGAGCCCTTCAGCGCACTGGTATAGCAAGAACAACATCTTGTCACCCTGTTTGAGATGACTTTCCTTCGCCATGAACTCTTTCCACCCGCTGACACACAAGCGACCATCAAGATCAGAAATTGAATATGTCGATGTCACCTCAGTTCTCGGGTAGCAAACAATAGTGATGGTACCATTTCTTGCCATATGTGCAGGAATCAGACGGCTTGGGATTTTCTGTTGCATGCAAAGACTTAAAGTCAAGAGAAAAGCTATCGGAAAATAATCATGTTAAAAGAAAGGAAAATAGAACAAGTGTACACGTATTACTTAGCGCATAAGAGAAGATGTGTTCTTAAAGATTTACCACGTGTTTATTGAAGTTCTCGCTGTTTGTCCAATTCAGAGTATGCAGCACCCCGACAACTAGTTCTGCTTCCTCATACTCTCCAGCTCTGTGGAATAGAACAGTGTAATCCAAGTTTTCAACAGCGTCGATCACCGTCTCCATCATCCTCCAGTTAATCATGGTCCCATCAGTGCTAGAGAGTGAGTCAACAATGTGACGCCTCTCAGGGGACATCTGGTAGTATGTTGTAAAAATGTAATACGCCTGAAATTAGTGGAGTACACATGCCGCAACCAAGTAATATATTAATGTTTATGTGCAAAACATAATTTTTTTGTATTAAGTAAGAACTTACATGGATGGATGATTGGGTCATTTCCAGTTATGACCTCAGTTTGGCCTCTTTGTGTGTCGGTCTTGAATACTAGCTCCATACCAACTTTAAGTTTGTAAACCCTGCTAAATTCTTTCCAATAATTTCCATTCAGAAAGGTTATCCCGTCAATGTGTCTAAGCTCAACAATGAACGAGAAACCTTCCTTGGTTTGCAGTGTCGCTTGAAAACTGGTGTTCTCCAATGGGAAAACAACATGCATTTTTAGGAAATATGTTCTGATGTAGCAGGGGATCACCTAAATAAGAGCATGTATTTTATTAAATTATGAGCCAGTAGTAAATTGGACTTACTATAAGTAGAGATATCCTACAAGAGTAGCTATTTGTACTTTTTCCTATAATTGGACATTGAAGCAATAGTCATGTACTGCAAATAACTGAACATGCACTCATAGTTTCAGAATGGTACTCTTCAAGTATTGGAATTGCATGTAGGTAGTTCATAAAAAAAACACATGTCCATAACTAATAGAGATCACAGTCCCAAATATTTTGCTAGCTAGATCAGCTACGTATATTACATTAATGATTAACACATGACACAATGAGTACTAGGACCGGTACATATGCTACGTATATTACATGTGAATAATCACGAAAAATTCAAATCCAATTTGTAAATGACTAGATTAGAATCCTGACCGTCTTCTCCTCAAATCCCTCTAGAAGGGTTATGACGAAATAATCAGTCGACATGTCATCACTGCCACACATCCCTAGTTTGTCAAAACAAACTGGACACTACGAGAAAAAATGAATAAAAACGATCAGATCAGGTGTGATAATCACGATCAAGATGAAAAATGATGCGTAAGATCTAGTTGTCACGTCTTTGGTTGGCTTCATGATCGAAGTGGAGGGTGTGCCGGCCGGTAGACTACTTCTAGGTCAAACTTGTGCAGAAGGGCTGGCGGCGGCGAACACGTGGCGAGGGAGGCGTGTGAACGAGGCGGTTTTCTGTGGGAGAATGATAACACGCACGCTGCCTTATGTCAGACCGTAGACTAGCTGGGTTTGATAGGACAAATCGTGGGCCGCGCTGTCCATTGTGTAGGTTCACTAAATTAAAAATAGGCTTATTAGTTTAGGCCCACATACAAGGACTACTTTGTAGAACCTTGTGTCTATGTACACACACGGCACAGGTGTTTCCCAATTTTTTTCTATCGATATCACACGGAAACCACTTCGACTCTGCTCCTTCCACAATTAATATTAATACTCCGCTGTACTTCCATTCGTATTCTCCACTGCATCTTCTTCCAACCGCTGCACTCCACTCTCTTCTTCTTCCATCCGCTCCCCTCTCTTCTTCTTCCAAGAATGGATGAAGAGAAGTATTTCTGCCGCACGATTAAGGTCCCCATCCATGGCGAGGAAAGCATCGACGTCACGTACACCAACGACCCTGCCAAGGTGCAGCGTGTCGTAGACATGTACGAGCAGTGGATTCATAGCGGAGAAGAAAGGTTCATGGGCCTCGATTTCGAGTACACATCCCACAAGTTGGAGATAGAGAAAAAGGTCGCCGTTCTTCAGCTTGCATTCCGCCGCCACGTCCTGGTGTACCATCACTCCAGGTAAAAGTCATATTTCCTCTTGTTTTCTGCAGCTAGTACTCATCTAGATGTTCTTGTGATTGCTATTTGGTTATTCCTGGTTCTTGTGATTGGTGTTACTACTACTTTTTTCCTCTTTTTTTCGGCAACTAGTACTCATCTAGATTTTCTGCAACTAGTACTCATCCAGACGTGCATGCGTACCAGTTTTCTCACGCCCTTTTTTCGGATCGGAGGGAGTAGTACTTTTCTAAACTCTTGTTACTTGTGTACTTCAGTGGTGACCGGTGGAAATCTGCGACGCTGGCTGATCTTTTTTGTTTTGGCGGCGTCAAATTTGCAAGTGTTGACACCAACAATGACAAGAAAATGTTTGCGAGAACCTAGAAATTTTCTATTCCAAAAGAAAATCATGAGGATATCCAAGATATATACTTTCATGTGTTCAAAGAAAAGAAAGTTGGAATGGCTACCATGGCAGTAAAACTTATTGATCCTGTCTACAAAGACATGAAGAAGAAGGATTATCGGTGGCACAACTACTGGGACAACCAAAAGCTAGACATGGAACACATCACCTATGCTGCAATTGAAGGGTTCCTCTCCCTAGAGTTGTACCGTAAGATCAAACCCATGAGTGACGCCAAGAAGGCCGAAGAGGGAGGCAGATCAAGGAGGGCGAGGGCGAACCACACTTGGCACTAGATCACTTGCTGCGGCGTAGTATATATGCTACTTTTGTTCTTTGTAATTAGAGTATATGTGAAAGTGTCGATGAAAATTATCCGAGTAGTATGTAGTATGTAGCTGTTGCAGTAAGCTTTGAGCTATGGATTAATTTTGGTACTTTTGTTCATATTGTAAGTGCTATATCTAATTAGTAATACAAATTATGCTACGTGAAGTCTGGTTTGAACTCAATGACAACTCTCCCTCGCTGGCGGTGTTCGCGTCGGTCCCTCCTCGACGCAGAACTAGTCCTGCCTCCCTTCTCCCTTGGGTGGTGCGTCGACTAGGGATGTCAAGATGGAGTTTGTTATTCCTAAGAGGCACCAGCATCGGTGGCGACGCGGCTCTGATCTTTGTTTAGGAAAGGCCTTCTCTTGTGTTTGGTTTTTGAGTCTGTGGGGCAGTTCTCGGACTAGCCGGTGTGGAGTGGTGTAAGTGATAGTGTTGCTCGCAACGAACTGTCAAGTTCATGTACTCAAACCACTATCTCCTATAAAAACCAGGTGCCAATTGCGTACCCTCGAAAAAAGAAACAACTATTTAACAATATTAATAAGTTCTGCTAAACGATAACATAAAAAGGACATAATGTTTCACATAGTGCATCATGCAGGAGTACGGGAAGCAACACATAGTTTAAACAAAAGAAACATTGTCTTCACAGGAACAACTTAGAAGATCTTGTCAACTAGGCCAGCTTCCATGGGATCAGGTCTAAGTGGAATGAGGGAATTCACCTTATGGAAGGTGACTTGTTCTCCCTCCCACTCGTACCTCTTCCCGTGACACCTTAGCACGTCCTGTCTACGCATCTTGATGTAAAGATACGCGGAGTCTCCTACTTCGTGAGACTTAACAATGCGCCAGTTGGTACTACCCAACTTGCTAAGGAGTACACGTGAAACCATGAAAGATGATGGTCGTTGGTTCGGTGTTACAACAGCTTGAAGAACCATGTCGGTGTGCACCCCCTTTTGCTCCTTAAGATGAAGTATCACCAGATTGGAGACATGGACTATGCAAGCTGATTTTTCATCAATATTTGGTGATCTTGGAGGTTCTTCTTCAACATCTTCATCATCTTCTCCAGGGTCTTCTCCAGAGCCTCCATCCAAAGAACCATGACCATCTGACATAGCTGGTCCCCCATCAGATGACTCTTCTTCAACTCTCGGCTCCTAAAATGCAATAAGCCAATATGTTAACTGAAAACTGAAGTTGATCATTCGTTTTTAACTTTGACATCATTTATTGCCGAAGAATTCAAATGGATATGAAATGTACAACCTATACTAAACCAAATATATCATAACCAAATCTGATAATTAGAATCCATGTAGGCATGCACGTTTAATTAACCTAAAAGCTACTGTGTACAATTATTACAAAATGAGATATGAAATTGCAGTTGAAATAATGTGAAGATTATTGCAACCCAAAAAAGGTTGTAACACCATAAATAGGAGAATCTAGGATGATAACACACTATACGATTATTTCAACATTAGATATGAAGTTGCAGTTGTAATTATTACATGATGAGATATAAAATGGCATTTGAACTAATGTAAATAACACTTGAGAAATAAAAGAATAAAATTAGAAAGTAAAATCGATCTACTCCCTCTTTCTTTGAATACAAGGCAACTATCAAAAATTAAATTTCTATGTATGCAAGACCGCTATCTCTTCCAAATAGAAATTTATTTCGATTCTACCACATAGAATGGTGCTGATTGATGTCAATGTGCCATGCAACCATAGAGTAATACGCCCCAGTATTTCATAACAAAAACAGATAATTAAAATCTTGCGGATCAAATTACCCAAGATATATTCATTGAATTTTATTAAAACAAAGTACAGAGTGTACAATTATTACAAAATGAGATATGAGATTGCAGTTGAAACAATGTGAAGATTATTGCAAGCCAAAAAAGGTTGTAACACCATAAATATGAGAATCTAGGATGATAACACACTATACAATTATTTCAACATTAGATATGAAGTTGCAGTTGTAATTATTACATGATGAGATATAAAATGGCATTTGAACTAATGTAAATAACACTTGAGAAATAAAAGAATAAAATTAGAAAGCAAAATCGATCTACTCCCTCTTTCTTTGAATACAAGGCCACTATCAAAAATAAAATTTCTATGTATGCAAGACCGCTATCTCTTCCAAGGAGGAATTTATTTCGATTCTACCACATAGAATGGTGCTCATTGATGTCAATGTGCCATGCAACCATAGAGTAATATGCCCCAGTATTTCCTAAAAAAAACATATAACTAAAATCTTGCGGATCAAATTACCCAAGCTATATTCATTGAATTTTATTAAAACAAAGTACAGAGTGTACAATTATTACAAAATGAGATATGAAATTGCAGTTGAAATAATGTGAAGATCATTGCAACCCAAAAAAGATTGTAACACAATAAATTGGGATACAATTATTACAACCTGACATATTAAATTGCAGTTAAAATTATTACATCTAGAGCTATAAGATGGCATTCGAAAAAATGTAAAGAACAATTCAGGAATAAAAGAATAAATTTAGAAAGAAAAATCGATCTACTACCACAGTCTGTGAATACAAGGGCATTATCAAAAATACGTGGCAAGTTCACTAAAAATAAATCTACTACCTCAGTCGGCGCGGCAGTCGGCGCAGCGGTCGGCGCGGCGGTCGGAGCGGTGGTCAGCTTATCGGAGATGGCCCCCCACATGGCGTATTCAGCTGCTTCATCGTAGCTGTCGTCAATCTCCTTGTACGCCTCCTCGAGGTCAGATGGCACGGCGGCGTGGGATGGTCCATCTTCTCCGTCCCCGCTCTTCGTCTTCTTCCGATCTATCTCCGAAGAGACATCACGGGCAGCCTCCTCCACCGGCGTGGCCTCGCCGGAAGAAGCAGCCACAGTACCAGAGCTGGCCGCGGCTGGGACGACAACAGGAGATGGCTCACCGACGACGGATGCCACCTTCTTACCTTCCTCGGCGTCGAAGCTTTTGCGTGATCTCTTCATGGCGGATGGGAAGGGCAGGGGAACCGTCGAGGGTTTTGCTGTGGAAGTGGAGGGGAGGATGCGTTTTTGGGGAAAAGTTGATGCAGAGACGGAGGAAGGAAGGAAGTGGATATGCGTCAAACCGTATATTTATGGAGTTTCCCTTTTGCTCTCCCTCTGACGCAATGTGCACGCGTGAATCTAGGGTTTCTTTTTGTATAGTTGTTTTTCCATAGTTTTTGCACAAAAATGGATGAAATTGAACACCAAATGAAGTGAGGTTGAAGGAAACTGCATTCTGGACCGAAAGTGCCCGAAAACGGCTACGACATAAGATTTGTAGGCAACTTGAGAATGGAAGCGGCTTTTTGAGATCCGAAACGTGCAATGTTGTTTAAATGAAGTGAGGTTCTTGGAATGCATCATGATTTCAACTTTGGGCATGGGAAACAACAAGTTGGCCAAGGAAATCCACGTTTTCGGTCGTTCCTTCCGCGTTCGAAGGCAATATAAAACCAGATCACGCATCTCCCACTCATGGACAGGGGTAAAAAAGGTGCAGTGTTGCATGTGGAGTGAGTAACTTGGTGTGGGTTGGAAGGATGCCAACGGTGTCGAGGCTAGCATGCAAGCGAGAAGCGGCGAGAATCGTCCCGGTTAACGTCCGGTGCTTCGGTGCCACCGAGCGCAACGGCGGCACCATACAAGTCAGGCAATGGGGTTCAAGCATTTTGTGTGGGCCCACATGGCCAAGTGTGACTTACATTCTCATCTTTGTTGTTTTCCAGGCATCCTAGGTGGAAGGAAACTGTACTCTGGATTGAAAGTGCCCGAAAACGGCTACGACATAAGATTGGTAGGCAACTTGAGAATGGAAGCGGCTTTTTGAGATCCGAAACGTGCAATGTTGTTGAAATGAAGTGAGGTTCTTGGAATGCATCGTGATTTCAACTTTGGGCATGGGAAACAACAAATTGGCCAAGGAAATCCACGTTTTCGGCCGTTCGTTCCTCGTTCGAAGGCAATATAAAACCAGATCACGCATCTCCCACTCATGGACAGGGGTAACAAGGTGCAGTATTGCATGTGGAGTGAGCTACTTGGAGTGGGTTGGAAGGATGCCAACGATGTCGAGGCTGGCATGCAAGCGAGAAGCGGCGAGAATCGTCCAAGTTAATGTCCTCTGCTTCGACGCCACCCAGCGCAACGGAGGCACGATACAAGTCCTGCAATGGGGTTCAAGCATTTTTTGTGGGCCCACATGGCCAAGTGTGACTTACATTCTCATCTCTGCTGTTTTCCAGGCATCCTAGGTGGAAGGAAACTGTACTCTGGACCGAAAGTGCCCGAAAACGGCTATGACATAAGATTGGTAGGCAACTTGAGAATGGAAGCGGCTTTTTGAGATCCGAAACGTGCAATGTTGTTGAAATGAAGTGAGGTTCTTGGAATGCATAATGATTTCAACTTTGGGCATGGGAAACAACAAGTTAGCCAAGGAAATCCACGTTTTTGGCCGTTCCTTCCGCGTTCGAAGGCAATATAAAACCAGATCACGCATCTCCCACTCATGGACAGGGGTAACAAGGTTGCAGTGTTGCATGTGGAGTGAGTTACTTGGAGTGGGTTGGAAGGATACCAACGGTGTCGAGGCTGTCATGCAAGCGAGAAGCGACGAGAATCGTCCCGGTTAACGTCCGGTGCTTCGACGCCACCCAGCACAACGGCGGCACCATACAAGTCCTGCAATGGGGTTCAAGAATTTTGTGTGGGCCCACATGGACAAGTGTGACTTAAATTCTCATCTCTGCTGTTTTCTAGGCATCCTAGGTGGAAGGAAACTGTACTCTTGACCGAAAGTGCCCGAAAACGGCTACGACATAAGATTGGTAGGCAACTTCAGAATGGAAGCGGCTTTTTGAGATCCCAAACGTGCAATGTCGTTGAAATGAAGTGAGGTTCTTGGAATGGATCATGATTTCAACTTTGGGCATGGGAAACAACAAGTTGGCCAAGGAAATCCCGTTTTCGCCCGTTCCTTCCACGTTCGAAGGCAATATAAAACCAGATCACACATTTCCCACTCATGGACAGGGGTAACAAGGTGCAGTGTTGCATGTGGAGTGAGTTCCTTGGAGTGGGTTGGAAGGATGCCAATGGTGTCGAGGCTGGCATGCAAGCGAGAGGCGGCGAGAATCGTCCCGGTTAACGTCCGGTGCTTCGACGCCACCCAGTGCAACGGCGGCACAATACAAGTCCTGCAATGGGGTTCAAGCATTTTGTGTGGGCCCACATGGCCAAGTGTGACTTACATTCTCATCTATTCTGTTTTCCAGGCATCCTAGGTGGAAGGAAACTGTACTCTGGACCGAAAGTGCCCGAAAATGGCTACGACATAAGATTGGTAGGCAACTTGAGAATGGAAGCGGATTTATGAGATCTGAAACGTGCAATGTTGTTTAAATGAAGTGAGGTTCTTGGAATGCATCATGATTTCAACTTTGGGCATGGGAAACAACAAGTTGGCCAAGGAAATCCACGTTTTTGGCCGTTCCTTCCGCGTTCGAAGGCAATATAAAACCAGATCATGCATCTCCCACTCATGGACAGGGGTAACAAGTTGCAGTGTTGCATGTGGAGTGAGTTCCTTGGAGTGGGTTGGAAGGATGCCAACGGTGTCGAGGCTGGCATGCAAGCGAGAGGCGGCGAGAATCGTCCCGGTTAACGTCCGGTGCTTCGACGCCACCCAGTGCAACTGCGGCACAATACAAGTCCTGCAATGGGGTTCAAGCATTTTGTGTGGGCCCACATGGCCAAGTGTGACTTACATTCTCATCTCTTCTGTTTTCCAGGCATCCTAGGTGGAAGGAAACTGTACTCTGGACCGAAAGTGCCCGAAAATGGCTACGACATAAGATTGGTAGGCAACTTGAGAATCGAAGCGGCTTTATGAGATCCGAAACATGCAATGTTGTTTAAATGAAGTGAGGTTCTTGGAATGCATCATGATTTCAACTTTGGGCATGGGAAACAACAAGTTGGCCAAGGAAATCCACGTTTTCGGCCGTTCCTTCCGTGTTCGAAGGCAATATAAAACCAGATCACGCATCTCCCACTCATGGACAGAGGTAACAAGTTGCAGTGTTGCATGTGGAGTGAGTTACTTGGAGTGGGTTGGAAGGATGCCAATGGTGTCGAGGCTGGCATGCAAGCGAGAAGCGGCGAGAATCGTCCCGGTTAACGTCCGGTGCTTCGACGCCACCCAGCGCAACGGCGGCACCATACAAGTCCTGCAATGGGGTTGAAGAACTTTGTGTGGGCCCACATGGCCAAGTGTGACTTACATTATCATCTCTGCTGTTTTCCAGGCATCCTAGGTGGAAGGAAACTGTACTCTGGACCGAAAGTGCCCGAAAACGGCTACGACATAAGATTGGTAGGCAACTTGAGAATGGAAGCGCCTTTTTGAGATCCGAAACGTGCAATGTTGTTTAAATGAAGTGAGGTTCTTGGAATGCATCATGATTTCAACTTTGGGCATGGGTAACAACAAGTTGGCCAAGGAAATCCACGTTTTCGGTCGTTCCTTCCGCGTTCGAAGGCAATATAAAACCAGATCACGCATCTCCCACTCATGGACAGGGGTAAAAAAGGTGCAGTGTTGCATGTGGAGTGAGTAACTTGGTGTGGGTTGGAAGGATGCCAACGGTGTCGAGGCTGGCATGCAAGCGAGAAGCGGCGAGAATCGTCCCGGTTAACGTCCGGTGCTTCGGTGCCACCGAGCGCAACGGCGGCACCATACAAGTCAGGCAATGGGGTTCAAGTATTTTGTGTGGGCCCACATGGCCAAGTGTGACTTACATTCTCATCTTTGCTGTTTTCCAGGCATCCTAGGTGGAAGGAAACCGTAGTCTGGATTGAAAGTGCCCGAAAACGGCTACGACATAAGATTGGTAGGCAACTTGAGAATGGAAGCGGCTTTTTGAGATCCGAAATGTGCAATGTTGTTGAAATGAAGTGAGGTTCTTGGAATGCATCGTGATTTCAACTTTGGGCATGGGAAACAACAAATTGGCCAAGGAAATCCACGTTTTCGGCCGTTCGTTCCTCGTTCGAAGGCAATATAAAACCAGATCACGCATCTCCCACTCATGGACAGGGGTAACAAGGTGCAGTGTTGCATGTGGAGTGAGTTACTTGGAGTGGGTTGGAAGGATGCCAACGGTGTCGAGGCTGTCATGCAAGCGAGAAGCGACGAGAATCGTCCCGGTTAACGTCCGGTGCTTCGACGCCACCCAGCACAACGGCGGCACCATACAAGTCCTGCAATGGGGTTCAAGAATTTTGTGTGGGCCCACATGGACAAGTGTGACTTAAATTCTCATCTCTGCTGTTTTCTAGGCATCGTAGGTGGAAGGAAACTGTACTCTTGACCGAAAGTGCCCGAAAACGGCTACGACATAAGATTGGTAGGCAACTTCAGAATGGAAGCGGCTTTTTGAGATCCCAAACGTGCAATGTCGTTGAAATGAAGTGAGGTTCTTGGAATGGATCATGATTTCAACTTTGGCCATGGGAAACAACAAGTTGGCCAAGGAAATCCCGTTTTCGGCCGTTCCTTCCACGTTCGAAGGCAATATAAAACCAGATCACACATCTCCCACTCATGGACAGGGATAACAAGGTGCAGTGTTGCATGTGGAGTGAGTTCCTTGGAGTGGGTTGGAAGGATGCCAATGGTGTCGAGGCTGGCATGCAAGCAGAGGCGGCGAGAATCGTCCCGGTTAACGTCCGGTGCTTCGACGCCACCCAGTGCAACGGCGGCACAATACAAGTCCTGCAATGGGGTTCAAGCATTTTGTGTGGGCCCACATGGCCAAGTGTGACTTACATTCTCATCTATTCTGTTTTCCAGGCATCCTAGGTGGAAGGAAACTGTACTCTGGACCGAAAGTGCCCGAAAATGGCTACGACATAAGATTGGTAGGCAACTTGAGAATGGAAGCGGATTTATGAGATCCGAAACGTGCAATGTTGTTTAAATGAAGTGAGGTTCTTGGAATGCATCATGATTTCAACTTTGGGCATGGGAAACAACAAGTTGGCCAAGGAAATCCACGTTTTCGGCTGTTCCTTCCGCGTTCGAAGGCAATATAAAACCAGATCATGCATCTCCCACTCATGGACAGGGGTAACAAGTTGCAGTGTTGCATGTGGAGTGAGTTCCTTGGAGTGGGTTGGAAGGATGCCAACGGTGTCGAGGCTGGCATGCAAGCGAGAGGCGGCGAGAATAGTCCCGGTTAACGTCCGGTGCTTCGACGCCACCCAGTGCAACTGCGGCACAATACAAGTCCTCCAATGGGGTTCAAGCATTTTGTGTGGGCCCACATGGCCAAGTGTGACTTACATTCTCATCTCTTCTGTTTTCCAGGCATCCTAGGTGGAAGGAAACTGTACTCTGGACCGAAAGTGCCCGAAAATGGCTACGACATAAGATTGGTAGGCAACTTGAGAATGGAAGCGGCTTTATGAGATCCGAAACGTGCAATGTTGTTTAAATGAAGTGAGGTTCTCGGAATGCATCATGATTTCAACTTTGGGCATGGGAAACAACAAGTTGGCCAAGGAAATCCACGTTTTCAGCCGTTCCTTCCGTGTTCGAAGGCAATATAAAACCAGATCACGCATCTCCCACTCATGGACAGAGGTAACAAGTTGTAGTGTTGCATGTGGAGTGAGTTACTTGGAGTGGGTTGGAAGGATGCCAATGGTGTCGAGGCTGGCATGCAAGCGAGAAGCGGCGAGAATCGTCCCGGTTAACGTCCGGTGCTTCGACGCCACCCAGCGCAACGGCGGCACCATACAAGTCCTGCAATGGGGTTGAAGAACTTTGTGTGGGCCCACATGGCCAAGTGTGACTTACATTATCATCTCTGCTGTTTTCCTGGCATCCTAGGTGGAAGGAAACTGTACTCTGGACCGAAAGTGCCCGAAAACGGCTACGACATAAGATTGGTAGGCAACTTGAGAATGGAAGCGCCTTTTTGAGATCCGAAACGTGCAATGTTGTTTAAATGAAGTGAGGTTCTTGGAATGCATCATGATTTCAACTTTGGGCATGGGAAACAACAAGTTGGCCAAGGAAATCCACGTTTTCGGTCGTTCCTTCCGCGTTCGAAGGCAATATAAAACCAGATCACGCATCTCCCACTCATGGACAGGGGTAAAAAAGGTGCAGTGTTGCATGTGGAGTGAGTAACTTGGTGTGGGTTGGAAGGATGCCAACGGTGTCGAGGCTGGCATGCAAGCTAGAAGCGGCGAGAATCGTCCCGGTTAACGTCCGGTGCTTCGGTGCCACCGAGCGCAACGGCGGCACCATACAAGTCAGGCAATGGGGTTCAAGCATTTTGTGTGGGCCCACATGGCCAAGTGTGACTTACATTCTCATCTTTGCTGTTTTCCAGGCATCCTAGGTGGAAGGAAACTGTACTCTGGATTGAAAGTGCAAGAAAACGGCTACGACATAAGATTGGTAGGCAACTTGAGAATGGAAGCGGCTTTTTGAGATCCGAAATGTGCAATGTTGTTGAAATGAAGTGAGGTTCTTGGAATGCATCGTGATTTAAACTTTGGGCATGGGAAACAACAAATTGGCCAAGGAAATCCACGTTTTCGGCCGTTCGTTCCTCGTTCGAAGGCAATATAAAACCAGATCACGCATCTCCCACTCATGGACAGGGGTAACAAGGTGCAGTGTTGCATGTGGAGTGAGTTACTTGGAGTGGGTTGGAAGGATGCCAACGGTGTCGAGGCTGTCATGCAAGCGAGAAGCAACGAGAATCGTCCCGGTTAACGTCCGGTGCTTCGACGCCACCCAGCACAACGGCGGCACCATACAAGTCCTGCAATGGGGTTCAAGAATTTTGTGTGGGCCCACATGGACAAGTGTGACTTAAATTCTCATCTCTGCTGTTTTCTAGGCATCCTAGGTGGAAGGAAACTGTACTCTTGACCGAAGTGCCCGAAAACGGCTACGACATAAGATTGGTAGGCAACTTCAGAATGGAAGCGGCTTTTTGAGATCCCAAACGTGCAATGTCGTTGAAATGAAGTGAGGTTCTTGGAATGGATCATGATTTCAACTTTGGGCATGGGAAACAACAAGTTGGCCAAGGAAATCCCGTTTTTGGCCGTTCCTTCCACGTTCGAAGGCAATATAAAACCAGATCACGCATCTCCCACTCATGGACAGGGGTAACAAGGTGCAGTGTTGCATGTGGAGTGAGTTCCTTGGAGTGGGTTGGAAGGATGCCAACGGTGTCGAGGCTGGCATGCAAGCGAGAGGCGGCGAGAATCGTCCCGGTTAACGTCCGGTGCTTCGACGCCACCCAGTGCAACGGCGGCACAATACAAGTCCTGCAATGGGGTTCAAGCATTTTGTGTGGGCCCACATGGCCAAGTGTGACTTACATTCTCATCTCTTCATTTTTCTAGGCATCCTAGGTGGAAGGAAACTGTACTCTGGACCGAAAGTGCCCGAAAATGGCTACGACATAAGATTGGTAGGCAACTTGAGAATGGAAGCGGCTTTATGAGATCCGAAACGTGCAATGTTGTTTAAATGAAGTGAGGTTCTTGGAATGCATCATGATTTCAACTTTGGGCATGGGAAACAACAAGTTGGCCAAGGAAATCCACGTTTTCGGCCGTTCCTTCCGTGTTCGAAGGCAATATAAAACCAGATCACGCATCTCCCACTCATGGACAGAGGTAACAAGTTGCAATGTTGCATGTGGAGTGAGTTACTTGGAGTGGGTTGGAAGGATGCCAATGGTGTCGAGGCTGGCATGCAAGCGAGAAGCGGCGAGAATCGTCCCGGTTAACGTCCGGTGCTTCGACGCCACCCAGCGCAACGGCGGCACCATACAAGTCCTGCAATGGGGTTGAAGAACTTTGTGTGGGCCCACATGGCCAAGTGTGACTTACATTATCATCTCTGCTGTTTTCCAGGCATCCTAGGTGGAAGGAAACTGTACTCTGGACCGAAAGTGCCCGAAAACGGCTACGACATAAGATTGGTAGGCAACTTGAGAATGGAAGCGCCTTTTTGAGATCCGAAACGTGCAATGTTGTTTAAATGAAGTGAGGTTCTTGGAATGCATCATGATTTCAACTTTGGGCATGGGAAACAACAAGTTGGCCAAGGAAATCCACGTTTTCGGTCGTTCCTTCCGCGTTCGAAGGCAATATAAAACCAGATCACGCATCTCCCACTCATGGACAGGGGTAAAAAAGGTGCAGTGTTGCATGTGGAGTGAGTAACTTGGTGTGGGTTGGAAGGATGCCAACGGTGTCGAGGCTGGCATGCAAGCGAGAAGCGGCGAGAATCGTCCCGGTTAACGTCCGGTGCTTCGGTGCCACCGAGCGCAACGGCGGCACCATACAAGTCAGGCAATGGGGTTCAAGCATTTTGTGTGGGCCCACATGGCCAAGTGTGACTTACATTCTCATATTTGCTGTTTTCCAGGCATCCTAGGTGGAAGGAAACTGTACTCTGGATTGAAAGTGCAAGAAAACGGCTACGACATAAGATTGGTAGGCAACTTGAGAATGTAAGCGGCTTTTTGAGATCCGAAATGTGCAATGTTGTTGAAATGAAGTGAGGTTCTTGGAATGCATCGTGATTTCAACTTTGGGCATGGGAAACAACAAATTGGCCAAGGAAATCCACGTTTTCGGCCGTTCGTTCCTCGTTCGAAGGCAATATAAAACCAGATCACGCATCTCCCACTCATGGACAGGGGTAACAAGGTGCAGTGTTGCATGTGGAGTGAGTTACTTGGAGTGGGTTGGAAGGATGCCAACGGTGTCGAGGCTGTCATGCAAGCGAGAAGCAACGAGAATCGTCCCGGTTAACGTCCGGTGCTTCGACGCCACCCAGCACAACGGCGGCACCATACAAGTCCTTCAATGGGGTTCAAGAATTTTGTGTGGGCCCACATGGACAAGTGTGACTTAAATTCTCATCTCTGCTGTTTTCTAGGCATCCTAGGTGGAAGGAAACTGTACTCTTGACCGAAAGTGCCCGAAAACGGCTACGACATAAGATTGGTAGGCAACTTCAGAATGGAAGCGGCTTTTTGAGATCCCAAACGTGCAATGTCGTTGAAATGAAGTGAGGTTCTTGGAATGGATCATGATTTCAACTTTGGGCATGGGAAACAACAAGTTGGCCAAGGAAATCCCGTTTTCGGCCGTTCCTTCCACGTTCGAAGGCAATATAAAACCAGATCACGCATCTCCCACTCATGGACAGGGGTAACAAGGTGCAGTGTTGCATGTGGAGTGAGTTCCTTGGAGTGGGTTGGAAGGATGCCAACGGTGTCGAGGCTGGCATGCAAGCGAGAGGCGGCGAGAATCGTCCCGGTTAACGTCCGGTGCTTCGACGCCACCCAGTGCAACGGCGGCACAATACAAGTCCTGCAATGGGGTTCAAGCATTTTGTGTGGGCCCACATGGCCAAGTGTGACTTACATTCTCATCTCTTCTGTTTTCCAGGCATCCTAGGTGGAAGGAAACTGTACTCTGGACCGAAAGTGCCCGAAAATGGCTACGACATAAGATTGGTAGGCAACTTGAGAATGGAAGCGGCTTTATGAGATCCGAAACGTGCAATGTTGTTTAAATGAAGTGAGGTTCTTGGAATGCATCATGATTTCAACTTTGGGCATGGGAAACAACAAGTTGGCCAAGGAAATCCACGTTTTCGGCCGTTCCTTCCGTGTTCGAAGGCAATATAAAACCAGATCACGCATCTCCCACTCATGGACAGAGGTAACAAGTTGCAATGTTGCATGTGGAGTGAGTTACTTGGAGTGGGTTGGAAGGATGCCAATGGTGTCGAGGCTGGCATGCAAGCGAGAAGCGGCGAGAATCGTCCCGGTTAACGTCCGGTGCTTCGACGCCACCCAGCGCAACGGCGGCACCATACAAGTCCTGCAATGGGGTTGAAGAACTTTGTGTGGGCCCACATGGCCAAGTGTGACTTACATTATCATCTCTGCTATTTTCCAGGCATCCTAGGTGGAAGGAAACTGTACTCTGGACCGAAAGTGCCCGAAAACGGCTACGACATAAGATTGGTAGGCAACTTGAGAATGGAAGCGCCTTTTTGAGATCCGAAACGTGCAATGTTGTTTAAATGAAGTGAGGTTCTTGGAATGCATCATGATTTCAACTTTGGGCATGGGAAACAACAAGTTGGCCAAGGAAATCCACGTTTTCGGTCGTTCCTTCCGCGTTCGAAGGCAATATAAAACCAGATCACGCATCTCCCACTCATGGACAGGGGTAAAAAAGGTGCAGTGTTGCATGTGGAGTGAGTAACTTGGTGTGGGTTGGAAGGATGCCAACGGTGTCGAGGCTGGCATGCAAGCGAGAAGCGGCGAGAATCGTCCCGGTTAACGTCCGGTGCTTCGGTGCCACCGAGCGCAACGGCGGCACCATACAAGTCAGGCAATGGGGTTCAAGCATTTTGTGTGGGCCCACATGGCCAAGTGTGACTTACATTCTCATCTTTGCTGTTTTCCAGGCATCCTAGGTGGAAGGAAACTGTACTCTGGATTGAAAGTGCCCGAAAACGGCTACGACATAAGATTGGTAGGCAACTTGAGAATGGAAGCGGCTTTTTGAGATCCCAAACGTGCAATGTTGTTGAAATGAGTGAGGTTCTTGGAATGCATCATGATTTCAACTTTCGGCATGGGAAACAACAAGTTGGCCAAGGAAATCCATGTTTTCGGCCGTTCCTTCCGCGTTCGAAGGCAATATAAAACCAGATCACGCATCTCCCACTCATGGACAGGGGTAACAAGGTGCAGTGTTGCATGTGGAGTGAGTTACTTGGAGTGGGTTGGAAGGATGCCAACGGTGTCGAGGCTGTCATGCAAGCGAGAAGCAACGAGAATCGTCCCGGTTAACGTCCGGTGCTTCGACGCCACCCAGCACAACGGCGGCACCATACAAGTCCTTCAATGGGGTTCAAGAATTTTGTGTGGGCCCACATGGACAAGTGTGACTTAAATTCTCATCTCTGCTGTTTTCTAGGCATCCTAGGTGGAAGGAAACTGTACTCTTGACCGAAAGTGCCCGAAAACGGCTACGACATAAGATTGGTAGGCAACTTCAGAATGGAAGCGGCTTTTTGAGATCCCAAACGTGCAATGTCGTTGAAATGAAGTGAGGTTCTTGGAATGGATCATGATTTCAACTTTGGGCATGGGAAACAACAAGTTGGCCAAGGAAATCCCGTTTTCGGCCGTTCCTTCCACGTTCGAAGGCAATATAAAACCAGATCACGCATCTCCCACTCATGGACAGGGGTAACAAGGTGCAGTGTTGCATGTGGAGTGAGTTCCTTGGAGTGGGTTGGAAGGATGCCAACGGTGTCGAGGCTGGCATGCAAGCGAGAGGCGGCGAGAATCGTCCCGGTTAACGTCCGGTGCTTCGACGCCACCCAGTGCAACGGCGGCACAATACAAGTCCTGCAATGGGGTTCAAGCATTTTGTGTGGGCCCACATGGCCAAGTGTGACTTACATTCTCATCTCTTCTGTTTTCCAGGCATCCTAGGTGGAAGGAAACTGTACTCTGGACCGAAAGTGCCCGAAAATGGCTACGACATAAGATTGGTAGGCAACTTGAGAATGGAAGCGGCTTTATGAGATCCGAAACGTGCAATGTTGTTTAAATGAAGTGAGGTTCTTGGAATGCATCATGATTTCAACTTTGGGCATGGGAAACAACAAGTTGGCCAAGGAAATCCACGTTTTCGGCCGTTCCTTCCGTGTTCGAAGGCAATATAAAACCAGATCACGCATCTCCCACTCATGGACAGAGGTAACAAGTTGCAGTGTTGCATGTGGAGTGAGTTACTTGGAGTGGGTTGGAAGGATGCCAATGGTGTCGAGGCTGGCATGCAAGCGAGAAGCGGCGAGAATCGTCCCGGTTAACGTCCGGTGCTTCGACGCCACCCAGCGCAACGGCGGCACCATACAAGTCCTGCAATGGGGTTGAAGAACTTTGTGTGGGCCCACATGGCCAAGTGTGACTTACATTATCATCTCTGCTGTTTTCCAGGCATCCTAGGTGGAAGGAAACTGTACTCTGGACCGAAAGTGCCCGAAAACGGCTACGACATAAGATTGGTAGGCAACTTGAGAATGGAAGCGCCTTTTTGAGATCCGAAACGTGCAATGTTGTTTAAATGAAGTGAGGTTCTTGGAATGCATCATGATTTCAACTTTGGGCATGGGAAACAACAAGTTGGCCAAGGAAATCCACGTTTTCGGTCGTTCCTTCCGCGTTCGAAGGCAATATAAAACCAGATCACGCATCTCCCACTCATGGACAGGGGTAAAAAAGGTGCAGTGTTGCATGTGGAGTGAGTAACTTGGTGTGGGTTGGAAGGATGCCAACGGTGTCGAGGCTGGCATGCAAGCGAGAAGCGGCGAGAATCGTCCCGGTTAACGTCCGGTGCTTCGGTGCCACCGAGCGCAACGGCGGCACCATACAAGTCAGGCAATGGGGTTCAAGCATTTTGTGTGGGCCCACATGGCCAAGTGTGACTTACATTCTCATCTTTGCTGTTTTCCAGGCATCCTAGGTGGAAGGAAACTGTACTCTGGATTGAAAGTGCCCGAAAACGGCTACGACATAAGATTGGTAGGCAACTTGAGAATGGAAGCGGCTTTTTGAGATCCGAAATGTGCAATGTTGTTGAAATGAAGTGAGGTTCTTGGAATGCATCGTGATTTCAACTTTGGGCATGGGAAACAACAAATTGGCCAAGGAAATCCACGTTTTCGGCCGTTCGTTCCTCGTTCGAAGGCAATATAAAACCAGATCACGCATCTCCCACTCATGGACAGGGGTAACAAGGTGCAGTGTTGCATGTGGAGTGAGTTACTTGGAGTGGGTTGGAAGGATGCCAACGGTGTCGAGGCTGTCATGCAAGCGAGAAGCGACGAGAATCGTCCCGGTTAACGTCCGGTGCTTCGACGCCACCCAGCACAACGGCGGCACCATACAAGTCCTGCAATGGGGTTCAAGAATTTTGTGTGGGCCCACATGGACAAGTGTGACTTAAATTCTCATCTCTGATGTTTTCTAGGCATCCTAGGTGGAAGGAAACTGTACTCTTGACCGAAAGTGCCCGAAAACGGCTACGACATAAGATTGGTAGGCAACTTCAGAATGGAAGCGGCTTTTTGAGATCCCAAACGTGCAATGTCGTTGAAATGAAGTGAGGTTCTTGGAATGGATCATGATTTCAACTTTGGGCATGGGAAACAACAAGTTGGCCAAGGAAATCCCGTTTTCGGCCGTTCCTTCCACGTTCGAAGGCAATATAAAACCAGATCACGCATCTCCCACTCATGGACAGGGGTAACAAGGTGCAGTGTTGCATGTGGAGTGAGTTCCTTGGAGTGGGTTGGAAGGATGCCAACGGTGTCGAGGCTGGCATGCAAGCGAGAGGCGGCGAGAATCGTCCCGGTTAACGTCCGGTGCTTCGACGCCACCCAGTGCAACGGCGGCACAATACAAGTCCTGCAATGGGGTTCAAGCATTTTGTGTGGGCCCACATGGCCAAGTGTGACTTACATTCTCATCTATTCTGTTTTCCAGGCATCCTAGGTGGAAGGAAACTGTACTCTGGACCGAAAGTGCCCGAAAATGGCTACGACATAAGATTGGTAGGCAACTTGAGAATGGAAGCGGATTTATGAGATCCAAAACGTGCAATGTTGTTTAAATGAAGTGAGGTTCTTGGAATGCATCATGATTTCAACTTTGGGCATGGGTAACAACAAGTTGGCCAAGGAAATCCACGTTTTCGGCCGTTCCTTCCGCGTTCGAAGGCAATATAAAACCAGATCATGCATCTCCCACTCATGGACAGTGGTAACAAGTTGCAGTGTTGCATGTGGAGTGAGTTCCTTGGAGTGGGTTGGAAGGATGCCAACAGTGTCGAGGCTGGCATGCAAGCGAGAGGCGCCGAGAATCGTCCCGGTTAACGTCCGGTGCTTCGACACCACCCAGTGCAACGGCGGCACAATACAAGTCCTGCAATGGGGTTCAAGCATTTTGTGTGGGCCCACATGGCCAAGTGTGACTTACATTCTCATCTCTTCTGTTTTCCAGGCATCCTAGGTGGAAGGAAACTGTACTCTGGACCGAAAGTGCCAAAAAATGGCTACGACATAAGATTGGTAGGCAACTTGAGAATGGAAGCGGCTTTATGAGATCCGAAACGTGCAATGTTGTTTAAATGAAGTGAGGTTCTTGGAATGCATCATGATTTCAACTTTGGGCATGGGAAACAACAAGTTGGCCAAGGAAATCCACGTTTTCGGCCGTTCCTTCCGTGTTCGAAGGCAATATAAAACCAGATCACGCATCTCCCACTCATGGACAGAGGTAACAAGTTGCAGTGTTGCATGTGGAGTGAGTTACTTGGAGTGGGTTGGAAGGATGCCAATGGTGTCGAGGCTGGCATGCAAGCGAGATGCGGCGAGAATCGTCCCGGTTAACGTCTGGTGCTTCGACGCCACCCAGCGCAACGGCGGCACCATACAAGTCCTGCAATGGGGTTCAAGAACTTTGTGTGGGCCCACATGGCCAAGTGTGACTTACATTATCATCTCTGCTGTTTTCCAGGCATCCTAGGTGGAAGGAAACTGTACTCTGGACCGAAAGTGCCCGAAAACGGCTACGACATAAGATTGGTAGGCAACTTGAGAATGGAAGCGCCTTTTTGAGATCCCAAACGTGCAATGTTGTTGAAATGAGTGAGGTTCTTGGAATGCATCATGATTTCAACTTTCGGCATGGGAAACAACAAGTTGGCCAAGGAAATCCATGTTTTCGGCCGTTCCTTCCGCGTTCGAAGGCAATATAAAACCAGATCACGCATCTCCCACTCATGGACAGGGGTAACAAGGTGCAGTGTTGCATGTGGAGTGAGTTACTTGGAGTGGGTTGGAAGGATGCCAATGGTGTCGAGGCTGGCATGCAAGCGAGAAGCGGCGAGAATCGTCCCGGTTAACGTCCGGTGCTTCGACGCCACCCAGCGCAACAGCGGCACCATACAAGTCCTGCAATGGGGTTCAAGCATTTTGTGTGGGACCACATGGCCAAGTGTGACTTACATTCTCATCTCTTCTGTTTTCCAGGCATCCTAGGTGGAAGGAAACTGTACTCTGGACCGAAAGTGCCCGAAAATGGCTACGACATAAGATTGGTAGGAAACTTGAGAATGGAAGCGGCTTTATGAGATCCGAAACGTGCAATGTTGTTTAAATGAAGTGAGGTTCTTGGAATGCATCATGATTTCAACTTTGGGCATGGGAAACAACAAGTTGGCCAAGGAAATCCACGTTTTCGGCCGTTCCTTCCGCGTTCGAAGGCAATATAAAACCAGATCATGCATCTCCCACTCATGGACAGGGGTAACAAGTTGCAGTGTTGCATGTGGAGTGAGTTCCTTGGAGTGGGTTGGAAGGATGCCAACGGTGTCGAGGCTGGCATGCAAGCGAGAGGCGGCGAGAATCGTCCCGGTTAACGTCCGGTGCTTCGACGCCACCCAGTGCAACGGCGGCACAATACAAGTCCTGCAATGGGGTTCAAGCATTTTGTGTGGGCCCACATGGCCAAGTGTGACTTACATTCTCATCTCTTCTGTTTTCCAGGCATCCTAGGTGGAAGGAAACTGTACTCTGGACCGAAAGTGCCCGAAAATGGCTACGACATAAGATTGGTAGGCAACTTGAGAATGGAAGCGGCTTTATGAGATCCGAAATGTGCAATGTTGTTTAAATGAAGTGAGGTTCTTGGAATGCATCATGATTTCAACTTTGGGCATGGGAAACAACAAGTTGGCCAAGGAAATCCACGTTTTCGGCCGTTCCTTCCATGTTCGAAGGCAATATAAAACCAGATCACGCATCTCCCACTCATGGACAGAGGTAACAAGTTGCAGTGTTGCATGTGGAGTGAGTTACTTGGAGTGGGTTGGAAGGATGCCAATGGTGCCGAGGCTGGCATGCAAGCGAGAAGCGGCGAGAATCGTCCCGGTTAACGTCCGGTGCTTCGACGCCACCCAGCGCAACGGCGGCACCATACAAGTCCTGCAATGGGGTTGAAGAACTTTGTGTGGGCCCACATGGCCAAGTGTGACTTACATTATCATCTCTGCTGTTTTCCAGGCATCCTAGGTGGAAGGAAACTGTACTCTGGACCGAAAGTGCCCGAAAACGGCTACGACATAAGATTGGTAGGCAACTTGAGAATGGAAGCGCCTTTTTGAGATCCGAAACGTGCAATGTTGTTTAAATGAAGTGAGGTTCTTGGAATGCATCATGATTTCAACTTTGGGCATGGGAAACAACAAGTTGGCCAAGGAAATCCACGTTTTCGGTCGTTCCTTCCGCGTTCGAAGGCAATATAAAACCAGATCACGCATCTCCCACTCATGGACAGGGGTAAAAAAGGTGCAGTGTTGCATGTGGAGTGAGTAACTTGGTGTGGGTTGGAAGGATGCCAATGGTGTCGAGGCTGGCATGCAAGCGAGATGCGGCGAGAATCGTCCCGGTTAACGTCTGGTGCTTCGACGCCACCCAGCGCAACGGCGGCACCATACAAGTCCTGCAATGGGGTTCAAGAACTTTGTGTGGGCCCACATGGCCAAGTGTGACTTACATTATCATCTCTGCTGTTTTCCAGGCATCCTAGGTGGAAGGAAACTGTACTCTGGACCGAAAGTGCCCGAAAACGGCTACGACATAAGATTGGTAGGCAACTTGAGAATGGAAGCGCCTTTTTGAGATCCCAAACGTGCAATGTTGTTGAAATGAGTGAGGTTCTTGGAATGCATCATGATTTCAACTTTCGGCATGGGAAACAACAAGTTGGCCAAGGAAATCCATGTTTTCGGCCGTTCCTTCCGCGTTCGAAGGCAATATAAAACCAGATCACGCATCTCCCACTCATGGACAGGGGTAACAAGGTGCAGTGTTGCATGTGGAGTGAGTTACTTGGAGTGGGTTGGAAGGATGCCAATGGTGTCGAGGCTGGCATGCAAGCGAGAAGCGGCGAGAATCGTCCCGGTTAACGTCCGGTGCTTCGACGCCACCCAGCGCAACAGCGGCACCATACAAGTCCTGCAATGGGGTTCAAGCATTTTGTGTGGGCCCACATGGCCAAGTGTGACTTACATTCTCATCTCTTCTGTTTTCCAGGCATCCTAGGTGGAAGGAAACTGTACTCTGGACCGAAAGTGCCCGAAAATGGCTACGACATAAGATTGGTAGGAAACTTGAGAATGGAAGCGGCTTTATGAGATCCGAAACGTGCAATGTTGTTTAAATGAAGTGAGGTTCTTGGAATGCATCATGATTTCAACTTTGGGCATGGGAAACAACAAGTTGGCCAAGGAAATCCACGTTTTCGGCCGTTCCTTCCGCGTTCGAAGGCAATATAAAACCAGATCATGCATCTCCCACTCATGGACAGGGGTAACAAGTTGCAGTGTTGCATGTGGAGTGAGTTCCTTGGAGTGGGTTGGAAGGATGCCAACGGTGTCGAGGCTGGCATGCAAGCGAGAGGCGGCGAGAATCGTCCCGGTTAACGTCCGGTGCTTCGACGCCACCCAGTGCAACGGCGGCACAATACAAGTCCTGCAATGGGGTTCAAGCATTTTGTGTGGGCCCACATGGCCAAGTGTGACTTACATTCTCATCTCTTCTGTTTTCCAGGCATCCTAGGTGGAAGGAAACTGTACTCTGGACCGAAAGTGCCCGAAAATGGCTACGACATAAGATTGGTAGGCAACTTGAGAATGGAAGCGGCTTTATGAGATCCGAAATGTGCAATGTTGTTTAAATGAAGTGAGGTTCTTGGAATGCATCATGATTTCAACTTTGGGCATGGGAAACAACAAGTTGGCCAAGGAAATCCACGTTTTCGGCCGTTCCTTCCATGTTCGAAGGCAATATAAAACCAGATCACGCATCTCCCACTCATGGACAGAGGTAACAAGTTGCAGTGTTGCATGTGGAGTGAGTTACTTGGAGTGGGTTGGAAGGATGCCAATGGTGCCGAGGCTGGCATGCAAGCGAGAAGCGGCGAGAATCGTCCCGGTTAACGTCCGGTGCTTCGACGCCACCCAGCGCAACGGCGGCACCATACAAGTCCTGCAATGGGGTTGAAGAACTTTGTGTGGGCCCACATGGCCAAGTGTGACTTACATTATCATCTCTGCTGTTTTCCAGGCATCCTAGGTGGAAGGAAACTGTACTCTGGACCGAAAGTGCCCGAAAACGGCTACGACATAAGATTGGTAGGCAACTTGAGAATGGAAGCGCCTTTTTGAGATCCGAAACGTGCAATGTTGTTTAAATGAAGTGAGGTTCTTGGAATGCATCATGATTTCAACTTTGGGCATGGGAAACAACAAGTTGGCCAAGGAAATCCACGTTTTCGGTCGTTCCTTCCGCGTTCGAAGGCAATATAAAACCAGATCACGCATCTCCCACTCATGGACAGGGGTAAAAAAAGGTGCAGTGTTGCATGTGGAGTGAGTAACTTGGTGTGGGTTGGAAGGATGCCAACGGTGTCGAGGCTGGCATGCAAGCGAGAAGCGGCGAGAATCGTCCCGGTTAACGTCCGGTGCTTCGGTGCCACCGAGCGCAACGGCGGCACCATACAAGTCAGGCAATGGGGTTCAAGCATTTTGTGTGGGCCCACATGGCCAAGTGTGACTTATATTCTCATCTTTGCTGTTTTCCAGGCATCCTAGGTGGAAGGAAACTGTACTCTGGATTGAAAGTGCCCGAAAACGGCTACGACATAAGATTGGTAGGCAACTTGAGAATGGAAGCGGCTTTTTGAGATCTGAAACGTGCAATGTTGTTGAAATGAAGTGAGGTTCTTGGAATGCATCGTGATTTCAACTTTGGGCATGGGAAACAACAAATTGGCCAAGGAAATCCACGTTTTCGGCCGTTCGTTCCTCGTTCGAAGGCAATATAAAACCAGATCACGCATCTCCCACTCATGGACAGGGGTAACAAGGTGCAGTATTGCATGTGGAGTGAGCTACTTGGAGTGGGTTGGAAGGATGCAAACGATGTCGAGGCTGGCATGCAAGCGAGAAGCGGCTAGAATCGTCCAAGTTAATGTCCTCTGCTTCGACGCCACCCAGCGCAACGGAGGCACGATACAAGTCCTGCAATGGGGTTCAAGCATTTTTTGTGGGCCCACATGGCCAAGTGTGACTTACATTCTCATCTCTGCTGTTTTCCAGGCATCCTAGGTGGAAGGAAACTGTACTCTGGACCGAATGTGCCCGAAAACGGCTATGACATAAGATTGGTAGGCAACTTGAGAATGGAAGCGGCTTTTTGAGATCCGAAACGTGCAATGTTGTTGAAATGAAGTGAGGTTCTTGGAATGCATAATGATTTCAACTTTGGGCATGGGAAACAACAAGTTAGCCAAGGAAATCCACGTTTTTGGCCGTTCCTTCCGCGTTCGAAGGCAATATAAAACCAGATCACGCATCTCCCACTCATGGACAGGGGTAACAAGGTGCAGTGTTGCATGTGGAGTGAGTTACTTGGAGTGGGTTGGAAGGATGCCAACGGTGCCGAGGCTGTCATGCAAGCTAGAAGCGACGAGAATCGTCCCGGTTAACGTCCGGTGCTTCGACGCCACCCAGCACAACGGCGGCACCATACAAGTCCTGCAATGGGGTTCAAGAATTTTGTGTGGGCCCACATGGACAAGTGTGACTTAAATTCTCATCTTTGCTGTTTTCTAGGCATCCTAGGTGCAAGGAAACTGTACTCTTGACCGAAAGTGCCCGAAAACGGCTACGACATAAGATTGGTAGGCAACTTCAGAATGGAAGCGGCTTTTTGAGATCCCAAACATGCAATGTCGTTGAAATGAAGTGAGGTTATTGGAATGGATCATGATTTCAACTTTGGGCATGGGAAACAACAAGTTGGCCAAGGAAATCCCGTTTTCGGCCGTTCCTTCCACGTTCGAAGGCAATATAAAACCAGATCACGCATCTCCCACTCATGGACAGGGGTAACAAGGTGCAGTGTTGCATGTGGAGTGAGTTCCTTGGAGTGGGTTGGAAGGATGCCAACGGTGTCGAGGCTGGCATGCAAGCGAGAGGCGGCGAGAATCGTCCCGGTTAACGTCCGGTGCTTCGACGCCACCCAGTGCAACAGCGGCACAATACAAGTCCTGCAATGGGGTTCAAGCATTTTGTGTGGGCCCACATGGCCAAGTGTGACTTACATTCTCATCTATTCTGTTTTCCAGGCATCCTAGGTGGAAGGAAACTGTACTCTGGACCGAAAGTGCCCGAAAATGGCTACGACATAAGATTGGTAGGCAACTTGAGAATGGAAGCGGATTTATGAGATCCGAAACGTGCAATGTTGTTTAAATGAAGTGAGGTTCTTGGAATGCATCATGATTTCAACTTTGGGCATGGGAAACAACAAGTTGGCCAAGGAAATCCACGTTTTCCGGCCGTTCCTTCCGTGTTCGAAGGCAATATAAAACCAGATCACGCATCTCCCACTCATGGACAGAGGTAACAAGTTGCAGTGTTGCATGTGGAGTGAGTTACTTGGAGTGGGTTGGAAGGATGCCAATGGTGTCGAGGCTGGCATGCAAGCGAGAAGCGGCGAGAATCGTCCCGGTTAACGTCCGGTGCTTCGACACCACCCAGCGCAACGGCGGCACCATACAAGTCCTGCAATGGGGTTGAAGAACTTTGTGTGGGCCCACATGGCCAAGTGTGACTTACATTATCATCTCTGCTGTTTTCCAGGCATCCTAGGTGGAAGGAAACTGTACTCTGGACCGAAAGTGCCCGAAAACGGCTACGACATAAGATTGGTAGGCAACTTGAGAATGGAAGCGCCTTTTTGAGATCCCAAACGTGCAATGTTGTTGAAATGAGTGAGGTTCTTGGAATGCATCATGATTTCAACTTTCGGCATGGGAAACAACAAGTTGGCCAAGGAAATCGATGTTTTCGGCCGTTCCTTCCGCGTTCGAAGGCAATATAAAACCAGATCACGCATCTCCCACTCATGGACAGGGGTAACAAGGTGCAGTGTTGCATGTGGAGTGAGTTACTTGGAGTGGGTTGGAAGGATGCCAATGGTGTCGAGGCTGGCATGCAAGCGAGAAGCGGCGAGAATCGTCCCGGTTAACGTCCGGTGCTTTACATCACCCAGCGCAACAGCGGCACCATACAAGTCCTGCAATGGGGTTCAAGCATTTTGTGTGGGCCCACATGTCCAAGTGTGACTTACATTCTCATCTCTTCTGTTTTCCAGGCATCCTAGGTGGAAGGAAACTGTACTCTGGACCGAAAGTGCCCGAAAATGGCTACGACATAAGATTGGTAGGCAACTTGAGAATGGAAGCGGCTTTATGAGATCCGAAACGTGCAATGTTGTTTAAATGAAGTGAGGTTCTTGGAATGCATCATGATTTCAACTTTGGGCATGGGAAACAACAAGTTGGCCAAGGAAATCCACGTTTTCGGCCGTTCCTTCCGCGTTCGAAGGCAATATAAAACCATATCACGCATCTCCCACTCATGGACAGGGGTAACAAGTTGCAGTGTTGCATGTGGAGTGAGTTCCTTGGAGTGGGTTGGAAAGATGCCAACGGTGTCGAGGCTGGCATGCAAGCGAGAGGCGGCGAGAATCGTCCCGGTTAACGTCCGGTGCTTCGACGCCACCAAGTGCAACGTCGGCACAATACAAGTCCTGCAATGGGGTTCAAGCATTTTGTGTGGGCCCACATGCCCAAGTGTGACTTACATTCTCATCTCTTCTGTTTTCCAGGCATCCTAGGTGGAAGGAAATTGTACTCTGGACCGAAAGTGCCCGAAAATGGCTACGACATAAGATTGGTAGGCAACTTGAGAATGGAAGCGGCTTTATGAGATCCGAAACATGCAATGTTGTTTAAATGAAGTGAGGTTCTTGGAATGCATCATGATTTCAACTTTGGGCATGGGAAACAACAAGTTGGCCAAGGAAATCCACGTTTTCGGCCGTTCCTTCCGTGTTCGAAGGCAATATAAAACCAGATCACGCATCTCCCACTCATGGACAGAGGTAACAAGTTGCAGTGTTGCATGTGGAGTGAGTTACTTGGAGTGGGTTGGAAGGATGCCGATGGTGTCGAGGCTGGCATGCAAGCGAGAAGCGGCGAGAATCGTCCCGGTTAACGTCCGGTGCTTCGACGCCACCCAGCGCAACGGCGGCACCATACAAGTCCTGCAATGGGGTTGAAGAACTTTGTGTGGGCCCACATGGCCAAGTGTGACTTACATTATCATCTCTGCTGTTTTCCAGGCATCCTAGGTGGAAGGAAATTGTACTCTGGACCGAAAGTGCCCGAAAACGGCTACGACATAAGATTGGTAGGCAACTTGAGAATGGAAGCGCCTTTTTGAGATCCCAAACGTGCAATGTTGTTGAAATGAGTGAGGTTCTTGGAATGCATAATGATTTCAACTTTCGGCATGGGAAACAACAAGTTGGCCAAGGAAATCCATGTTTTCGGCCGTTCCTTCCGCGTTCGAAGGCAATATAAAACCAGATCACGCATCTCCCACTCATGGACAGGGGTAACAAGGTGCAGTGTTGCATGTGGAGTGAGTTACTTGGAGTGGGTTGGAAGGATGCCAATGCTGTCGAGGCTGGCATGCAAGCGAGAAGCGGCGAGAATCGTCCCGGTTAACGTCCGGTGCTTCGACGCCACCCAGCGCAACAGCGGCACCATACAAGTCCTGCAATGGCGTTCAAGCATTTTGTGTGGGCCCACATGGCCAAGTGTGACTTACATTCTCATCTCTGATGTTTTCCAGGCATCCTAGGTGGAAGGAAACTGTACTCTGGACCGAAAGTGCCCGAAAACGGCTACGACATAAGATTGGTAGGCAACTTGAGAATGGAAGCGGCTTTTTGAGATCCGAAACGTGCAATGTTGTTGAAATGAAGTGAGGATCTTGGAATGCATCATGATTTCAACTTTAGGCATGGTTTGGGAGCGGCACGGTTATTAAAAGCGGTCAATGCGGCTGTTTATCAAAATAATTGGGAATGGAATACTTTTGTACCAACATTTCTAAAATTGAACACACCATTGGTCTGATAGCCATTAATTAGAAAAAGTTGGGAAAACTTGTCTGGCTGCTCCATGGCGTGGAGTAGGACGAAGATCAAGAGCCCAGTGGTGAAACAGAGGAGAAAGCAGGGGAGGGGAGGGGAGACGACTCGGTGGCAGTTTAGATAGGAACCATAAAAATGGCAACTGCCCCACGGAAATGTACCCACCTTTTGTGGTAACAGACTTACTGGTGGGCCCAAGTATCATTTTCCTCTCGTATTGTCACGTCAAGTTCGCCCTCCTCCTCTTTGTGTACCTACAGTTATTTGCTCCGAGAATACCCTTATTCCGCAGTTCACCGACACCGTCGCCGCCGCCGCCACCATCCATCTCTCGACCTCGCGGCCCCTCGATCAACATCCCTCTCTGGGCCGCCGTATTCTCGCGACCGCCGTCGTCGCCAGTCTCTTCACCGCACTATAGATTGACCCACGGCGCGTGGATTCACCACTGATCCATCGCAGGCGGCACTCAGGTTAGAACTTCTTCTCTTGTGGATGCATTGCAGAACAATTTCAGTTCAAACACTAATTTTCTTTAAGGTAACTAGTGTCCTACTTGTCTAGACATGAAAGAAATGTGAAATCTTGTGCTACATATATATGGTAGCACGTATTTATGTTCGATGTCATTCATGATTGATTTGTCTGTTACACGTTTATGACTAAAGTAAATGGTACTTACATGCATCTAATTGAGATGTTGCACTATACCTTCATGTTAATTTTGATAGTTCCAGGTGCCCAATTGATGTTGGTAGCTGTTGTTGTGTGTGCCTTTTTCTAGGTAGGTAATTAGTGATGTTGAAAGTAAGACCTCTAGTACTCACACTGGCATATCTAGGATCAGTACCTACTTTTAGTAATTTCCCTTTACTATTCAGTAGTACAGTTGACTTTACCCCTTTTTAGGTTCACTAGCTATTTTTAGTAATTTCCATTTTTAATCTTCAGCAGGACAATAGATGTGAGCCATTTTTTAGGACCAGTAGCTATATCAATTAATTTGCTAAAGCAGTACAATTGATTGTCGGCACACCATTTCCTTAACATACTAGTAGATTTTCTTTTCTGAAGTTCCGTACTTCCATGAAATTCTTGAATGCATGTCAAATTTAAATTGCACCTGTATGAATGTCTCTGAACCATGATGCTGCTAGACTGCATTTAGTCCTAAATTTGTAGTGAACCTTCATGTTTCTTAACCTCTGCTCTTTTGACACATCTGCTAAATGTAACTGAAGTCATACTTTTTAGTACGATCTACAGGCGGGATTGCATACGATGGACTGCGAGTTCCTCGCTTACGTAGATGATGCTTCATCGGACAAACAGGTATTGTACTCAGTTTAGTTGTCATTTTAGTCAGATAGGTGGAATGATGTTCATGGATTGCTCTATCCTCTGCTGCAGTCACTGCCTAAGAAGTTCGCAGACTTGCTAGGGGACCATAAACCCCGTGCACTGAAGCTGCTTGAGGTCGGCCATCGGCGTAGCACCACGTGGGATGTTGATGTGTGGTTGGACAGCACTGGCCGCATGTTCCTCAAGCGCGGCAGGGAGTGTTTCGCCCGGACCTACAAACTGCAGAGAGGCTTTATTCTGATCTGCAATTACGACGGCCGCAATGTCATCACAGTAAAGATGTTCGACCTAAACAGTTGCCGCTTGCAATACAACACGGCATTCAGTACGTGGACGGTATCACCAAAATGTTAATTCTCGATTATATATGTAGCCAGAAATTGATTTGCATTTCAATTATATGATGAACAGAGGGATCTGTTAAGATGGAGTTGGCAGACTCTGAGTTCTTCTCCCTCGTACAAGACGCTACATCGGACAAACTGGTACGCTTCATCGACCCACACCACCACTTCAGTTATTTAGTCTGACATAGTGTCTGAGCTATGAGTCTGTAGCTAGTTAAATTTGTGAATCAAATTAAGGTCTAGTAGATGGGTTGTAGTAGCTCAATTGCTCTACGTGAATATGTTCACTCGATATGGTACATTTTAGCTCCCACTGAAAGTTCATCTTTTTTAATTAATGTGGCAAACACCCTCATTGCTCAACTAAGATTTAGTATAACTGATTACTGGGTACTACTTGTTTACATTTTTTATAGTACTCATCCATCATCAAACAGTAACCTTATTTCTAGTAAGCACTTTTTTCTATCTATTTAACTTTCATATTGCTCCAGGTGCTGCCTAAGAAGTTTGTGGAGTTGTTGAAGTGCAGTGAACCAAGTGAACTTAAGCTGCGTGAGGCGGACGATCCGAGTAGCAAGAACTGGGACATGGATGTGCTGTTCGATGCAGCTGGCCGCATTTTCCTCGGGCGCGGCTGGGACCAGTTCGCCCAATATTACTTCCTGCAGCGCAGCAGTTTCCTCCTCTTCAGTTACGACGGCGACGCCTTGCTCACCGTCAAGGTGTTCAAGTTCGACATGTGCCGCAGGCACTACTTGTACGACCACGTCGCTACTACAAGCAATGAAACTGACCCAGATCCCAGGACTGATGAGGAGTCCACGGATGAGGTGTCCACGGATCAGCAGTCCATGGATGAGGATGACCCATTCGACTCTTCCATCATCTTCTCCCAGAGAGCTTATCTTGATGACGATGAGAAGGACCACGTCCGTGAGCTTCTACCCACCGTAGATGAGTACATTAGAGTGCCATACGTGACTCGTTTGACGTGGACAAATGTGGCCAGATATGAGATGGTACGTATGGTGCCAATGCTATTTCTGTTTTTCAACACAATTTATGCTTACAACGTGTGCCTTACTATGACCTACTTCTTTTTGTATGTCATCCACACGCTCGAAATCCAGAAACTACTTCAGTCCATAGCGGACAATGTTGGCATTCCGTCCTCAGGCCATGCTGGGCTATGCCTCGAATCATCAGAGGCGTTCACCACCGTTCCATACAACACGGACAGGGACGGCCGTATTATGTTTGGCAGGAATGCATGGCGGGAATTCCTTGAAGGCAAGCATTTATATGGAAAGCAAGCTATTCTCGTTACACTTAGGAGCACCAGTAACCGCCACTTGGACGTGAAGATTGTGATGCGGGCGGTGTCGCCCTGGTTGTAGTACATAGTCTTCCAACCTGGACATTCTCATCGGATCATGAACGTCTGGATATATGTAATTATCGTATTGCCATCAACGATGCGCTTCTGTGCATTGATCACCCAAACCTTTATCTGCAATGAAGATTACTTGTCTTGTTTATATTTTCAGTGGCAATTTGAAGTTTGCAGAAATAAACAAGGCGGCAGCAGCTAATTAGATGCATGAAATAATTGTTGAGTGACATTACATGACTCATGTGAGATTTCCACATGTTTTCAATCCTACGTTGTAAGCGCTAGGGAATAAATCCCATTAGTTTTCCCTCAATAGTTAATAGCCTGACGCCTTGAAACTCAATGCAAAATATGCCTTCTAGGCAGCCGGCGATTGCATGCATTGTTTAACTGCTCAATTAGCGCCTATATTCTCGACAAGGCGTTATGGTTGCTCGAATACGACGTCCCACCAAAAAAAAAACTCCCGCTAAAACGCCAAGTGTAGCGAAATTTTATGTTCCCACCAAAAAATAAAAGCAGTCACTTTAAATTTCCCGCTAAAGTCTATGCATAAGTGCACGATGCCCCTCCTGTTTCGCCATTGCATAATCTACGGGCCACATGTTTCGCCATTGCAGATTAGATCTGATCGCCCTCATCACGTTCACAGCTCTCCACATGTCGATGCCGCGATCGGAGTCCATGGAACGCGAAACCTCTCAGGTTTTTCCTTTCTAATCTGCTTCTCGTCCATCTCCGTGATCTCGCAGTCTCTTCTATGGTCTCGATATTGGTTGTTATTCTCTGTTATTCCTTTGGTTGAAGCGTTAATCCGTGTATGAACACCTAGTCGATCATATGTGTATCTGAATTTCATGTGTGATTTTAGTTTGTCGTGATGTGGTAAATCGTAGTGACGATGGGAGACTCGTTTTCTATGTGAATAATGCCATGTAACTATTCTTTTATTTCAGATCTGCTAACTCACTGATTATTTGAGTTCTCATTTTTTCCTTCTATCTAATTGTAGACGACCGAACCCATTTGGAAAGTTATACTTTTCTATGAGGAAGGTGATAAAAACAAGAAAGTTGTGGAAGCAGACATGGAACCGGAGGACATCTGCTATATGGAATTCATCAATTTGATTGAAAACGTTGGCTTCAGTGGCGCGCATGATTACCTGTACTGCAGGCTAAATAATGGCCCTGGCAAAGGAAAACTTGTTCCCATAGACCATGGTAGTGATTTGGAGCAATTGATACGCAGACACTATAATGATAAGAAGATCTCCCTGTGTGTGTTTAGGGAGAAGGCCACGGAGGTTGATATTGCAACAATAGAGTCTCTGCTTGATGATGCAACTGGATCCACTAGAAAAAAGCGACGGATCACTATCACAGGTTATACTTTCATGCCAAATCTCCAGCGCGCAACTCCTTCAATACAGACTTTAATAAATATTTTCCCCGGTAACTATTTTATGCATTCTTTACCTAATCCACAATTTTGATAAACATGCAGTTAGGGATGCAACCGAAGAGGAACAAGCTTCAAACGAAGCAGAAGATACAGATTACTCCTTTGGCAATGGTACACAAGTTCATTAATTCTTAATCAGCTTTCTGAATTCTGCACAATGCTAATGCTTTGTCCATTTATTGTTAACATTTTCAGAAATAAAGAAAGGATATGTCTGTATGCTAAAAAAAGTCAGGGAAAACGTAGATGTGGTAATTTATTTTTGACATTTAAGCTTTGTCTAAGATTTGTTTTAATGGATAAAAACTACGATTGCTGATTCAGTACAAATGTTAACCCTGAAACAGGAACTGAACCTAACACTACTGTGTCTGAAGCTGACATGTGTTCCCTTGATGATTGGCCTTCCCATGCTCGCCGCTATCGCCCTAAGCTACAACTACAAGAAGGTACTAGCTATTTTTTTTTTTACATTTGTGTCCTAATTTCTTACAATCAACTACAAAATAATTTTTTTCTTTGTGTGTGTTTTGGGATGTAGGTGATGACATACCGAAGAAGAAAGGGCGAGGTGTAGTGAAAGGCTTGAAAGCTAGTAAGAAGCGTAATGCATTTGGAGCTGCAAAGCTAGGTGTTGATTTCTCTGAAACATTGGGTGGTCCAGTAGGAATGAACAACTGTTCATTCAAGGATGACGTGGTAATCATAATGAAAAGAAGGTTACCAATTATTAGAGTGAGGAGGTGGTCAGACATTCACCCTAACATCCATCGACTCATCGTCGCAGATATGTTGGTGAGTACAACCTTTCTCACATGTGTTGTCTGCTTTTTTCGTCCATAATTAATGAACTACTACTAAACTAAGTCTATATGTTTGTTCTACGCATTACAGGACAGATATGAAATGCCAGATACAGCAGAAACAGTCTAAAAAATTCTTAAACTTGCAAAAGAGCGATACAGAGGCTGGCGAGGAAACCTAAGCAGCACTTACAAGGCATACAAAACAGATGATGCCAGAAGAGAAGTTGTACCAGAAGATTTACAAAAAGAAGAGTGGGAATGGATGATCGAGTACTTTGGCACTGATCCGAAATTCCTAGTTATTTCTATACTACCTGTTTGTGAATTTTGTACTATCATGAAATGGCTTGTCTGACAAGTTTTTTTTATAATTGAATGAGCAGGAACTCAGCCAAAAGAACAAGGAAAACCGTATGCAGATGAAGACAAAACACAGAGTAGGATCAAAATCCTACTCTCAACTCAGTTTTGAGAATGTATGGGCCTACTCACTATGCATGCGTCGGTGTTCACTTTGCTTTAATGTTTATAGGATCTAATTGTTGCACTACTTGCAGAGGGATTCGGAAACTGGAGAAGAGCCGGACTGTGTTGCTCTCTGGAAACTGACCCAAACAAAGAACGAAACATGGACTACTCAACAGTCCAAGGATGTTTACGTGAGTTAACTGACTTATAAGATACTCTAAACAAATTCAATGTTCTCCATCTTGGATATTTCTTCATCTGATTTGAGAGTTTTTTTCGTAATCAGGAAACAACATGTAAAGAGATTGAAAACAGATCAAAGGAAACTGGTGTTCCATTGTCAGCTGAACAAAGAATCAATATTTTCCAGAAATCATATAAAGATATCATTGATTGCAAGTCATCGCAGTCTCGTGTGTTCGGATACATGGCCCAGGTGCAAACTAGTTCTCAGCGGTCTAAGTTGTTATTTGAGGAGAAAGCTCGGGCTACGGCAGACACCCAAAAAGTTAACTCCCAGCTCACCACGAAGGTCACTACTTTAGAACATAAGTTACTAAATGAACGTGCAAGCATGGAAGAGAAGATTAATATAGAGCGGGATGAGAGAGAAAATCTTGAGAAGATATTAATGGAAGAGCTTCCTCAAAGGGAACAACTGATGGAGTTGGGGAGAAACTCAAGACAAGTATTTGAAAAAAAACTTGGTTGCACAGTTTAACTCACAGTTGCAGGCAAAGTTTGAAGAGCTCTCCGCACAGATGGAAAAGCAGAAGACGACTAAACATCAGGTGATGATAGTCATACAATTGCAAACTAGTAAGATTTAGTTGTTTACTTGCATTGCTAACAGTGCACTTTGTTTTTGCAGACGTTTAACAAGTCGAACCAGCAACCATCACTTATCAACAGTCCTTCTAAGAAAATAGTTCCTCCGCACAGCACGATACAGAATAGTCGAATGTTTAAAGCAATTGTAAGTCACAATCTTGTACAATTCGGTACTAGTACATTCTATTTTTGCTTCACCCACACTATAGCGTTGCTGCACCCACCCTATACTTGCTGCAGTTTATGTTTCACTATGGGTTGTGGCTTCGTTGAGTTACAACAACTGTTTTTGCTTCATCCACACACTATAGTCTGCTGGTTCTTATGTTTTAGCATGTGTTATTGCAGACTAGACTCAAACCTTTTTTTTACAATTGATTGCAGGACGGAAATCAAACTTCTGATGAAAAAAAATAGCTGCACTGGATATTTCAGTTTTATTTGATCTTGATTTGATCCATGTTGTACGATAATTTCATTTGTATATATTATAAATAGCTATGAGAACTATTATTTTGTGTAAATAAACATATTTTACGTACCGTTTTGAACATTTTAATTCAATGCCCGTATTTTTTGTTTCCTTATTTTTTTTATTTTTTCTCTATAACGTGGCAATAGGTAGTTTACCACGATAATTGTAGTGTTGCGTGAACCCTCAGTCGCCACAACAAAGTTTTTTGTTGAAATAGACTCTCGCCACCATGAGGGAGACGTCGTATGAATATTTTTTCTCTACCAAACTAACTTTGTTGCGATAGTTCATTCACGCCACCAAATTATGTTCGTTGCAATAGAGAATTCTCATACTTCTCGCCACGAAACTAAAATTTGTAGAAATTGAAAGTCGCAACGAATAGTTGAAATTGTCGCAGTTGTTTCTAGCTACTAAATTTGGACGTTGCGAATAGTACATCTCGCCACGAAAATAAAAATTTCGAAATACAATGGCGCCACGAAAAGTTGTAATTGTCGCAGTTGTTTCTAGCAACATAAAATGTGGATGTTGCGAATACTACATCTCGCCACGAAACTAAAAAATTTAGAAATTGAATGGCGCCACAAATAGTTGAAATTGTCGCGATTGCTTATGGCTACTATATTAAGGCCGTTGCGATTACTATTTCAAAATCATCTTACCACGATTGATTGTGTGTCGCAAATCGTTGTTCCCACGCGTATAATGTTTGTTGCCATAGTTTTTTGCCACACAATTGGACGTGGCAAATAAACTCGACTTTTGCAACGAAAGAACAAGCGCAATGGAACACTCGCCATTGCCACATTGGTCACTCGCCACGTTTGGGTATTTGTTCCACTAGAGGTGTACCAACGAAATACGTACGTTGCGTTAGGTGCGAGACGCGACGGAAAAGTGTGTGGCAATTAGCCTAGGAAATGGTTGCAACTGGTTTCTTTTGTAGCCACGAATCTAACTGCGAGGAGACAGGCTTCTACCACGGAGGTTTTCGCAACGCCTCCCAACGAAACCGATTTCGATGCAACACAAACCTATTGCGACGATACGCCACTGTTTACAACGACTATTTTCGTTGCAATAGACCGATTCCCTTGTAGTGTTCTAGGCATCAAAAACCCTTTTCATACCTTAATCCATGAGTATCAATCTAAGAGGGTACCCAAGGCAAAGTTGCCTTCTTGCTGGGTTATGGATCGTTCTAACCGTGCAGGTGAGGAAAGCCCACGATATGATATGGTGTGGGGAATAATTCCAAGAGCTGGGACTCACCAATGGACAAGTTCAAGGACCGTTGAGAGATATACGAAGCTGATACACATGCTCATTCATGTGATCGATGATTTGAAGGAGTCAGTTCATAAGCTCATTGAGAAGGATTCACCACCACCACCGTAGAATTAAATCGTCATTGGTATTGCTATCCCCTTGGCTTGTTCCAAGCTTGGGGAGTGTCGCGGTATCACACCCTTATCTTTCACCTTTTTACCTTTTAGTAGAGTCATATCATGAGTAGAGAAGTTATCATACAGGATGGTTTGAAGTATGGAAGTATCTCTCCTCTAGTTGGTTATCGATGTATCACTTGGTTTGAGTTGCCGTTTTGGAATATTAATGAGAAGCTTCATCATTTACTTTCTACACTTTATTTTAGTTTGAATTTTTTGTTATGTGGTTGATCTTGTTATTAGTATTGGTACGAATATTGGAGCATCAAGTTAATCTAGTTGGTTTTGGAAAACTTATCATTTGTCAGAAGCAACAATACTTTGAGGCTTAAGTAGAAAAGAGAGAGTTCCATGCAGATATATTATTCCATGATCTTTCTTTCTTGATTGGCTCATAAGATTAGTATTCTCGAGTTAATATTGTTTGTACTTACAAGGAGGATTGCGTGACTGGTTTTATCATATGTATATTTGTTTGCTTTCCCTCAACTCTTATGCTTGCTATACAGTCTTCCTAGCCAAAAACCTGTACTGAGAGGGATGCTTCTCGTGCTTCCAAACCTTGAGCCCCAAAACCATTCCATTTGTGTCCACCATACCTACCTATATGTGGTATTTAACCGCCACTCCAAGTAAATTTATTGTGTGCTACCTTTAAACCGTCAAAATTACAAATTCTCTTCACTATCTTTGCCTTTGATTTATCAGTCAAAGCATGATTGCGTAAACCAAAGAGAAGAGGGATGATCTGTTGATTTCAGTTAGCGACCTTCAATGGGAGCCGCTCTTGTAAGGTCTAGCTGGCTTGTGACGTACTGCATTTTGCGTTTCTCATTCGTTGACAAAGATATACACACCTACCCCTAAAAATTTGACACTCCTCCTCCATGGTATGTGATTGCTGGCAGGCACCCGAGAATTCATTATGCATGGTTTGTGTAAGAAAAGTTGGGACAAGTGTCAAACATTTTATGCTTTCCCTGTTTTTCAAATGAAAAGCTTTAGCACATGAGTTAATCCCTCGTTCCCTGTGTGAAGGGCTTATATTTTACTTTTATGTTGAGTCAGTAAACCTACTCCTTTCGGTCTTAAGCAAGCATTTGACTTGTTCTAATCCATCCATCTATATGTTGATTTACCCAATCATATCATTTATCCTTCCTTGTTTCGTACAAATTTTGTTATTTGAATGAATATCAGTTTGAAAGTTATCAATGATTGCAAAGAAAATTTTATGATTGAGCATGTTAAACTTTGCAATATAAGCTCTAATATAAGACTCTGATCGAAACATAAGTACAATCTGTTAATTGTTCTCTGACCAAGAATGAAGTTTTCCTTCACCAATTATGATTCCCTCAACTTGTTTCAAGTTAAATTATATGAGAAGAAGTTGGTGTCTATAATGACTTTTGTATTGATAGATGTGATGCTTCTTGTCCTTATTTTATTTATCGACACCTCACTCCATAAACCCGAGGTCTACCGAGTTAAGTTTCGCTTAGGGACAAGCGAGGTCTAAGCTTGGGGGGTGTTGATACGTCCATTTTGCATCACTATTTTATATCTTCATTTTCTATTATTCATCGATATATTTCATGTTATGATGCATTACTCATGTTATTTCATCTTATTTTGCATGTTTAATAATTATTGGAGAATAAACACCGGGACCAAAAAACTGGTAGAAAAAGCACTGTCAAGATACTCTATTTCAGAAGATCAGAAGAAGAAGGGGGGGCATCGGAGGAGTCTTAGAAGTACAGAAGAGGAAGCCAGCCACGACAAGAGCCGGAGGGGGGCCATCAGAGGCCGACACCACGAGGTGGCGCCCCGCTTGGCTACGCCTAGGGGTGGTGTGGCCACCCTGGCCCACCTCTGGCCGCCTCCTTTTGCGCACCTCATACTGAGGGAACCCTAAGACCTTAAGAACCATCGAGGAAATATTTGTCCGCCTCCTCGGGGCGGAAAACAACAGAGAGAAAAGAACTCTCTGGCAGGGAGAAATCGGCCGGGGAAATTCCTCCCCGGAGAGGGGAAATCGTCACCATCGTCACAGTCACCGGTCTGTACATCATCAAGATCATCATCGTCATCGTCCTCACCACCAGCACCATCACCCTCACCGTCCACCTTCATCCCTCTGTAATAATTAGGTTTCTTTATCGTTGTTTTCCACTAGATCTCTCTCCCCTTCTGGATTACTTGTTAGTAGTTGATGCCTACGATATTTATCGGTGTTTGCATTATATGACCCGATTGTTATTCATCTTATATCACCTTTGATTATGATCCATGTGATGTCTCGTGAGTAGTTTGTTTAGTTCTTGAGGACATGGGAGAAGTCAAGATGTTCGTAGTGGAATTATGTTGAAGTAATATCTAATAGTTTGATATTTAAGTTGTGGTGTTATTCTTATAGTGGTGTCATGTGAACGTCGAGTACATGACACTTCACATTTATGGGCCTAGGAGGACGCATTGTGTATTTGGCTACTAATTGTGGGGTTGCCGAAGTGACAGAAACCTAAACCCCCGTTAGGAAACCGATGCACGCGGGAGTGTAGGATCCCAGAGTTTAAGGATGTGGTTAGATTTATCTTGATTACATCTTGTATTTGCGGATGCTTGAAGGATTTTAACGACAAGTATGTATTAGTCCTAGTTGGGCGGTGCATTAGGATAGGTTCACCCACACAACACCTATCAAGACAATAAATATTAATCAATTGTATGAAAAGAAAGCGCTTGACGAAGTTCCCATGTGTTCTCGAGATCGTTTGGTAATCATAAGTAAACCAACCGGCTTGTCCTTTGCTCTCAAAAGGATTGGGCCACTCGCTGCAAGCTATATAAAAATCCACCAAAAACTTGTTTGCTAGTGTTTAAAATGAATCATCTATTCAAGCTTTTTGACAAAACCTTCTGCTCCTCGTTGGGTTCATAACTTTTATTTATCGAAAGTACTACGATACACCCCCTATCGAAAATGTGCGGTGGTGGCCTCCCCTACGGCCGGCCATCAAGGCCATACCAGCCTTCTCGATGTAGGGCGACGGTCTTGGTGGCGTGATTCTTCGGTGGCAGCGGTGAGGATAGCACCAGCGGCAGAGATGGGTGGACCTTGTGAATGACCATGGCTGGTGCTGTGTTTCCCACGTTTGGGCCGTTTTGGCCAGATCTGGGTTCGATGAGCCCCAGCCGGTGCGCACATCCGGAGTCCCTTCTTTATCCTTGTGGACTACATGGGCATCTCTACGATGTCGGAGCAACGGCCCTGGAAGGTGTAGTACATGGGCGTCTCTACGATGAGCGGCGTGGAGGTGGTGATGGCCTTGTTCTTTATCCTTGTGGATGGAAAGGAGCAAGCGGTGGGGGCCTTGCGGTAGTGGTGGCAACTCCCATTCCGTGGTCTGAAGAGCATTCTCGGGGGTAGTTGGTGGTCCGACTTTGCGAATGTTGTATGTAGGATTTTACGAGAGAAAAACCACGCTCTGGCGCCTATAGTAGTGATTCCTACGAGTATTGTTACCCTCCTAGGGGTGCTGTTGTCTCTACCTAAACCTCCCCATACGTGCGCATTCCCCACAATGGACCTAGTCTCTCCCCCCAACCAATACACAGTGATGAGGATGACCTCTTACAAAGGAGATTGCAGATTAAAAAAAAGGAAAACCAAACTATCCACTTAACACACCGGAATACACCGTGGCCCCCCTAACAGCTACCGCTACGAGAGGTGAGAGACTAGGTATATTGTGTGAAATGCAATAACACTCTCGATTGTCCGACAAGAAGAATAACTTGCATCGTTTCACCATCAGTTTAGGTATCCAAAATACACAATTATGGGGAGGTTGTGGACGTTTTTGGCTCTTTCTCCACGTTTTACGGTTTAAGAGCACACTTTGAGGGAGGGGGGTAACAATACAATCTTCAGGCTAGTGAAACCCTCACGTCACTTTGATCCCCACGTCTCTTCGGAGGTCAACTCTACGTTGTGGGTGGCGACCCTGAATGTTGGTGCAGCAGTTGTAATCTGCGTGCGGTTTACCCTATGGATCTTGGGCTATGGGCGGCTGGGCCGTGCGCAAGAGTTCTCGATATTCTTGACAGGGGCCGAGAACAACCTCTCCAACGGTTCTTTTGGAGCTTTGGCAACTTAATTACAGCTAGTGAACGCCGCTGAATTAAAATTTCTATCATTAACAATAATCATGATAAATCCTCTGAGTTGGAAATAAGTCCTCTTAGTTTGAAAATTCAAACTAGCCTCAATTTTATCTTCCAAACAAGTAGAAACATGGACATTCAAACACATATCCACTTGCGCATTTTCAAAACATATTTTTATTTTGGTTCCTAAAACATTATTTAGTTGGTTGCATATTAAATACACACTAGTATTTTTGTGGTTCTTAATGATTTTATAACAAAGTGGAATGTGTGTGAATAAAGTTTTAGTCGTAAAATATATTATTGCTAGAAAAAATTCTCCACAATTTTAAGAAAAGTTCTAATATGGTAACATCAATTATTTGTTAGTTATGGCGCCTGTATGGACATCTCTAGATCCTTCATACATGATTCATTCAGTGTGAGGAAGAAATGACACATGGAATGACAAATTTATGCTATCATTCCATGTATTAAATAATAAAACACGAGACAGATGAAACGGGCATGGAACACCTTTCTTTCTCTCGGCATGAAATAAATAGCATAATGCCAACCTGAAACAGTTGGTTAAGAATTAAGTCAACCAACTCTCGCTCGCTCAATTCTAGGCCCTTGCTAAGGGAGGCCCTAACTGCCTTATATATGGGCTGGCAGTTCGACTGATAGATGGGGCCGGCTGTACGACCATCCCACCGGGACCGACTAACAGTCATACATAGTTTACTTCTCTCTGGGTACGTCAGCATCATACATGATGGGACAAGGCGGATGACCTTAGGAGATGACGGGGGGAGGGGGCAAAGTTTAAGGGTACGGCTGCCTACTCCTCTGGTAAAGCGTAGTTGACATCGTGTGTGAGGTCTTAGCGCCGTTTACCCCATGCCCTGCTTTAGCCCATCCCATGCTTGCTTGCCAGAGTCGTCCGGCCGAGGACATCAGCCGACCGGGGTACAGCCGGCCATGGCATAGCCGACCACAAAGTAGCCGCCTGGTAACGCCGGATCCTAGCCAGCCGTCTTCTCTCCCTTCGGTGATCTTGATCTTCAAAGTGTGATTAGGCCAACAGGGGGTAATCCCACCCACATGTCCACATTAGTTTGTTGCTGTGATTCCTGATTCATTTTGTAGTCTATCTCTACGACAAGCCCCAACCATAATATATGAATCGTGAACGTATCTATCCCCTCTCTGCTTTGACGCTTCAAGATGAGATATTTAGGATATCAATAATCAATGAAATATCCTAATTAAATTTCATCAATTTGGTAGAGAGAGAATGCAACATTGGCAGTCATAGAAGTTGTCTAGTGTGGAATGTCCTCACTGGGCAACTTCTGTGACCGGCAATCCAACATACTACTTAAGTTAAAACATCATTAATATTGATCCTATATATCTATAAATCCAGTAACATAATTAATCTAACATTAACATTACATTACCTAAATATACTAACATCATTAATCGAATCATCCATCTACATCCACTAACACTATATAGAAAATCTAAACCTAAATGTGTTGGCATACAATCTAAACCTACACGTGGCATACAATCTAAACCGGATTCACTGATTCATACAAACTAAACTGGATTCATCCACTACATAGATCAAAGAGGGCAGGGGATTCACAGGTGCACGAACCTTATCGGGGTAGAGGAGGGCGACGACGACGCGCGGCGGGGTGGGCGACAGAGCGGGGAGGCGCTCGGGACAGGGCGACAAAGCAAGGCGGCGCACGGGGAGGGGAGGGCAACTGAGCTTATGGAGCTCCGGGCGGCGGGGGCTCCTGGGGATCTGTCTAGAGAGGAGGTTTTGATCAATCTAAGATATGATAGATTGTCTAGGATGGCACACGCTTCTACAAGTGTTTTCCCCCACCCCCATGGGACTTGGCAAACTATACCGGTACCGTGCAGGCGTAATCACACGCTTCCTATAAGTTTTTCTAGAAGCGTGCGCAATTGACCATGTGTTGCTACTAATTACCAGAAGCGTGTCCCTTGATGGGCTCACTTTTAGTAGATTTGCCTGTATAAGATTTTTTCTACTAGTGATACGAGCCCCAAGGGCTCGCCCGGGTCTTCCCAGCCTGGTGTGTCCCTGCTGCCATGTCCGGTCGACACCCACAGGTGGCGGTGCAGGATGTCCTCCACTTGGTTGTGCTTCTCTCGTCCTCCGGCTACAATTGCCGGGTTTCCTCTTGTTGTGGCGTCCTATCGGCTACCGCCTATGGGGGTGGAGTATGTTCTCTCCCGCGTGGTTGTCATACTTACGGATGTTGTCTACGGTTGCTTCGTCTCGGCTTAGCCGGTCTTGCTAAGTTCTCCATGGTGAGACGACGAAGGTTATACTGCAAGACCGGGTTGGCGTGCCGTGGTGGATGGCAAGATTTGTGGAGCGCTACGGATTGCATGGAGATGTGCTTTTTTGGGGTAGGGAGAAATTCGTGTCATCTTGGCACAGACTCGGTGACGTGTTGAGTGTCGCCGATCCTTCCTGAAGGGCGTCGGGTGTACCTCTTCCCCACTACCTCCAGCCTATCGGGGGAAACCCTATGACCAGTCTGGGCAGCAGCACCGTCGTTGTTGCTTTCCTTCTTGGAGGTGATGCTTGATAAGCGGAGATGTTAAGTGGTAGGATCATGGTGGGGTTACTTCGGAGGACGCAGTGGTTGCGAGTAATTTTCGTTTCCGTTGATCCTCTAGTGTCAGGTTTGTTTTATCTTTATTTTCTTCTGGGCTTGACTATATTGTTTGCCCAAGCAGTGATCTCAATCTTGTACCAGGTGGTTGCTATATTAATATAGTGGGGCGAGAGCCTGCTTCGAGAGAAGCCGGTTGTTTTTGTTGCCGTTGTGTTGAGGCAGATCCTCATGGAACACATCCCGACTATAAGCTGAACAAAATGTAGCACCTAGAGAAGGAATTAAAAAATGAAGCAAGTGAAACAAAGCTATATTTCCTGCGAACTAGACCACGACTACAAATGAATAATTGATTTTGCCAAATGGAACAAAAGTTTAATCACAACTTCTTGCGAAAAAATAACACTTTGAACAAGATGGATCAAAACTTTAATTTTCATGAAACAAGTAATATCGAGAACTATCTATTTTTCCCGTAAAAAAAACTATTTTTTTCATATGTACTTTTTTTAGATTATTTTCAGTCTCTCTATTCCGTGGATAGAGCCATCAAAGAATTATTGGGCATTTCTTGGGCTGCAACGGTAGTGCTAAAACCCCGAACGATTACACGGTGCGCAGTAGGGAGGAATTCTGTAGGCACTATACGCCGCTTAATGTGAGTGCTGACACCAACTCGCCCACTAACGAGTTGTAAGTGGGTCGGCCCATTAGTTGGGCTTTTTAACATAAAAGATACCAAAATAAGGAAAGGCAGGAATCAAACCTGCGATATACCCATCCGTGAAATAGACGCACATCAACTGGGCTACCACGCGATGTTGTACAACTATCGATGTAAACCTTTTTATTGTCTCTTTTTTTCTGCTTTCATTTTCCTGTTTTGTTTTTTGTTTCTGTTTTTCTTTTCCGCTTTATTCTTTATTTTTATGTTTCTTATTTTTTTTTAACATTTATTTTCCTGTATTTTAAAATATTTGTTTTTGATATTTTAAAAATCTAAATTATGTTTTCATTTCTGTTTTACTGAACTTTTTTCAAGTGTGGAACCATTTTAAAAATTGACCCATTTTTTAGTTTGGAACCTTATTTAAAAATCGGAACGATTTTAAATTTATGGAACAGTTTTGGTACACCGAAAATTTTGTTTCCTTTTTTTTTGGTTAATCAACATTTCTGGTTCATTATTATTTTCTTGTTCACCGAAAATTTTGGTTCATCATTAGTTTTGGTGCATCCACATTCTCTGTTCACTATTATTTTTGGTTCGCCAAATTTTTTGGTTCGCTATCATCTTTGGTTTATCGGTATTTTTAGGGCACCGATGGTCTAACTATTAAAAAATTTGGTTCACCGAATTTTTTGGTTCAGAATTATTTTTGGTTCAAAATGAAAAATGTTTGGATTAAAAATTGTTCAAATTTAAGAATTGTTCAGATGTAACATTTGTTCATGGTTGAAATTGTTTATATTTTTTGAAAATCGTTCAAGCATAATTTTTTCAAAATTGAAAATCGTTCATATTTTAGAAAAATGTTGAAATTTTCAAATATGTTTTTTAAAATCAGAAAATGTTCATATTTTTTGGATATATTCTACGTATAGTGATGACTACATTAGGCTGGACTTCCTTTTTTAATTCATTTGACAGAGGCAGCCACATACAGTTAGAAGTAAAAAAAAAAAAAAAAAAAAAACAAGTTAGCCAACCTAGGTGAGTGTAGTAGTACGGCATCCTATCTCACCCCATGCATATATACGGTGACTAGTTGTTTTTAGAACTTAGACACGGCACTACTCACACACACACATAAAAGATGAAGACCGGCCAGGATTCTAACAGGCTCAGAAGATCCGCTGGACTCTGGTTTACGCAGACCAGATTAGAGATAAACACCGGTCCTACTCACACACACACAAAAAAGATGAAGACCGGCCAGGATTCAGGGTTGTAAACGTGCACATCTCCGACTCGGTTCATTGTTCAACTCCCTCCAGCCTACGCGATATAAGGAGCCAGGTGGACTCGTGTACCAGAAACAAGAAAACAAGAGAAGCTCGATCGATCCTAAGCAGAGCAGAAGGCAATCAAGGAGATCGAGGAGGATGCCCGACATCGAGAACGCGATCCACGACTCGCTCATCGTCACCGCGGAGCCAGATGAGGAGGCTAACCGCCGTTGCCGGCTCCGATTCGAAGTCGTGTGGGGTCTCGTCTTCACCGCGGGGAGCGCCGTCACGACGGTGATGATGATCTACTACGGCGTAACGGTCGCACACTTACCGCTCTGGATCCTCGCTGCCGTCTCGTCTCCATACGTGGTGCTACTTGGCCTACTTTGGCATATTCGCCGTCCTTATTGGGAAACTATTTGTGAATTTTGTAATCCGGAGAAAGAGATGCAGATACCTGCTTAATTAAGGCTCCCCCAAATTTAGACGTATCGGCATCCAATCTTATTGTCAAACGGCGCCTTCATCCGCTATCATCATAGCTTTGTTCTCGTCCATCTATATGTAATACCTCGCCTAAATAATGATATATAGAGTACTAATATACATATCTTTTGTTGTTCACGCGCTCAATGATATATGCATGCAATATATTTCATTTATTCTGAGAATCTTACTCGCTGCACTTGCCCACCGGTTTAGCTTTGCCATAGTTGTTCTAGTGCATGAACATCACAACTCCTTCGACTCAGAGTCCACGGCAACCAGTTTTGGGATCATGCCTGCCGTTATTTTAAGAGGATATCCACTCGCTTCGCTGGACCAAGGGCAATGGGGGTCGTCCGGGCGCAATGGCGGCTTGATCATATCATTGTTTATATAAGCTAGCAAAACGAATGCCGCCGCAAAGGAAGTTCATGAGAACTAGACACTTCTTGTCACTACTGCAACAACAAATTGGAATGGAACAAATGTGAATTAAGAATCATAACAATAAGCTACTAATATATATGTCAATATGCAACAAGGAATTATAAGACACGCCGGCCCTGTTTCCACTGGTGGTTAAGGCGGCAGGGTAATTACAAGACACTCTGGACGCCTCCAATAGTTCCAAACACATATGTTTGAGGTTTCATCAGGGCCGTTTCTTACTCGCAATAGTTTTGCAGACGGGCCAGAGTAACAACCAGGCCAAATATTTTTAGAGTTGGATTCCAAATTTTAGGGCTTTCTTGACCATGAGATTTAATTATTTTTGTATAAACCGGCTCTACATTCCATTTTGGATAGTCAAAACACTAGTATATAGGGTATAGGATAGAAAGAAGCTCTTTTTTTTGTGCGTATGGTTAGAAAGAAGTTTTTTTTTTTTGAACTTAGGGATAGGAAGAAGCTGCATGCATGTCAACGTACTATGTGCTACTCTAGTACATTGAGTATAACACGTGGCATGCCAAAAAAAATAGTATTGAGTATGAGCCGGAGTAGAAGATTTTTTTCGGGAATTGATTCAGGTACGACGGTTTCATGTACAATTGGCGTAGGACACCAAGTCGTCGGACCTTGTTCAGTCGCGAAGCGCATCGGACGCCATCAGAGGCCCACGGTTTCACGTCGGACACAAGCGTACCTATAGCAGCGCTAATTTGTTTTATCTCATAATAATATAAGATGGGAAGTATTGCGTAGCTAGCTAGAAGCAGACGAAGAAAAGGATTCCGAATTTTAAACGATCACGTTTCCTAGTCGGTTCATTATTCGTCCACCCAGCCTACTCGCCCAATATAAAGGACCCAGAGCCTGTGGAGACGTGTATAAGCTAACATAAACGCTAAAGAGGAGAAGCTACAGAAGCCCGCAAGCAAATCAGTATCCAAATTTTAGGGCTTTCTTTACCATGAGATTTAATTATTTTTGTATAAACTGGCTCTACATTCCATTTTGGATAGTCAAAACACTAGTATATAGGGTATAGGATAGAAAGAAGCTCTTTTTTTTGTGCGTATGGTTAGAAAGAAGTTTTTTTTTTTTTGAACTTAGGGATAGGAAGAAGCTGCATGCATGTCAACGTACTATGTGCTACTCTAGTACATTGAGTATAACACGTGGCATGCCAAAAAAAAATAGTATTGAGTATGAGCCGGAGTAGAAGATTTTTTTCGGGAATTTGATTCAGGTACGACGGTTTCATGTACAATTGGCGTAGGACACCAAGTCGTCGGACCTTGTTCAGTCGCGAAGCGCATCGGACGCCATCAGAGGCCCACGGTTTCACGTCGGACACAAGCGTGCCTATAGCAGCGCTAATTTGTTTTATCTCATAATATAAGATGGGAAAGTATTGCGTAGCTAGCTAGAAGCAGACGAAGAAAAGGATTCCGAATTTTAAACGATCACGTCTCCTAGTCGGTTCATTATTCGTCCACCCAGCCTACTCGCCCAATATAAAGGACCCAGAGCCTGTGGAGACGTGTATAAGCTAACATAAACGCTAAAGAGGAGAAGCTACAGAAGCCCGCAAGCAAATCAGTAGGCAATTAAGAAGGTTGAAGATAATGGCCGACGTCCATAACGGTATCCACGACTACCTCGTCGCCACGGCCGAGCCAGATGAGGAGGCCAATCGCCGTCGTAGCCGCCACAGCGTATGCATGATACTTCTCGTCCTCAACGCAGTGCTCCTTGTCGTCTGGCCGATGTCCATCTTTTACGGCTTAACGGCGCCAAACTTCCCGCTCTGGGGCCTCGCCGCCGTCTCGGCTCCACTCCTCGCTCCACTAGTCATGTATTGGCCCGTCCGACATCGTCTTTGGAGATCAGCTTGTCAACTTTGTAACCCAGAAGAAGAAAGGCAGATTGATGCAGACGGCTATGTTCCCTCCCTATAGCTTTCGATGCATAATTAAGGTTGCTCCAATAAATGCAGCATGCCGTCTGAGATGATGAGTCTAAATGTACTGAATTACATATATACAGTTAGAGCAGAACTAGTCTAAAGTAAACATGCTTGTTCGATTGTTTACGTGCTGAATATATATAATATATTTCATTTGTTCTACAGGTTTACTTGTTCAAGTGTATGTTCACTTTACCCATCAGTTTTTTTTTTTTTTGGTATATCTTATATTAGCGGATATTGAAAAACTAGCAGTCTAATGCATCGACAGACTAAGAAAGCTAGGCTATCCACTGCTTTTAAACCTGTTTGCATGGGTTCGTGCACAGATTTGAATAATCCCTAGGACTTTCACTTCGACGCGCCTTCACGCGCGTGGTCGGACTACCTTGTGATCACCGGGAAGCTCACTGTCGACCTCACCGACGACGACGCTCACGAGGCGGCTTCACCACAGCGGTTACACCGTCAAGGAGGAGGACAAAGAGGTCTTTTGCTAGCATTAGGTATAGTTTAAATTTTAGTTAAATTTAATTGTTTTTTATAGTAAAAAACCTAAAAAATTGAATGATATTGGTTTGTTTCGAGTTTAAATATTTTCAAAAAGAATTATCGGGACGGCGAGTGGGCAGAGGCGCGACTTGTAGCCTCTATTTCGCCTGGACGACCCCCATAGCCCTCGTTCCAGCGTCAGTCCGGACAAGATATGGGGGCATCGAATGGAGATCCTCTAACGTAACATCCAAGCATCCTCCCTAAACTGGTTGTCCTGGACTCTGAGTCGAAGGAGTTGTGATGTCCATGGATTAGAACAAATATGATATAGTGAAAACTAATGACAAAGTGGAGCGAGTGCAGTAGATCCTCGGAGCAAATGAAATGTACCGCAGATATTGCTGAGCATGCATGTACGTGAACAACAAAACATGTGTATATTATTCGGGCGAGGTATTACATATAGATGCGTGAAAAAAAGCTAGGATGCATGATTGCGGAAGAAGCCGCCGTTTGACAATAATATTGGATGCCGTACGTCTAAATTTGGGGCAGCCTTAATTATGCGTCTATCTGCATCTCCTTCTGTGGGTTACAAATTTCACAAAGAGTTTTCCAAATAGAATGTCGAAGAGACCAGAGTTGGCCTACTAGCACGAAGAAAGGACTCGAGACGGCAGCGAGGAGCCAGAGCGGGAGGTGTGCGGCCGTTACTCCGTAGTAGATGATCATCACCCACATGACGGCGCTCCCCGCGGTGAAGACGAGATTCAGCACGACTGCAAATTTGAGCCGGCAACGGCGGTTAGCCTCTTCATCAGGCTCCACGGTGCCGATGAGCGAGTCGTGGATCATGTCTGCCATCATCCTCGATTGCCTGTTGCTCTGCTTACGATCGATCGAGCGTCTGTCCTCTTGTTGTTTTTTCTGGTACACGACTCCTGCACCAGCTGGCTCTTTATATCGGGTTAGGCTGGAGGGAGTTTACCAGCTATTGAACCGACTCGGACATGTGCACGTTTACAATCCTGAATCCTGTCCGGTCTTCATCTTTTTTGTGTGTGTGTGAGTAGGACCGGGCTTTATCTCTAATCTGGTCTGCGTCCTCTTGTGAGCCGGTTAGGACCCATCCATCAATACCTACAAAAAAAAAAAATGCACCGGCCCATCTGCGTTAAACCCACCTATTCACTAAGGGTACGACGCGTTACCTTTTTCACGCGAATTGCTACCTACTGCCGGCATTTTCTATTTTGCCGCCCGTTGGCGGCGTATTTTGGCCGCGCCGCAGCGGGGGCGCCTGATGGGCCGGCCTATTTCTGGGCGGCCAGTCCACTTTTTTTTTCGTTTTTCCGTTCAATTTTGTTTTGTTCAAATCTATTTTGTTTAATTTTATTTTTGTTCAAAAGAAAATTTGCACAAAAAAATATGATCAAATATTTTTGTTAGGCGCGTTTTTTCTATTCTTTTTGTTCAAAATTATTATTTTTTAATTTATTTTTGTTCAAACTTTTTTCAGATTTTTTTTAACTAAAAAATGGGGGAAAATCTTAAGTGGGCCAGTCCGTGCAGTGCACTTGCGGGTGGTAAATAGGAGCCCCCTACTGCCCACCATGTGGCGGCAGCGCAGTGCGCCTGCGGGTGGTAAATAGGAGCCCCCTACTGCCCACCATGTAATCGTTCAGGGTTTTAGCTGTACCGTTGCAGCCCAAAAATTGACCGGTAGTTCTTTGATGGCTCTAGGCATGGTAGCGACGGAAGATAATCTCAAAAATAAATAGAGACGGAAGAAAAAGTAGATAGTTCTTGATATTACTTGTTTCATGCAAATTAAATTTTCGATCCATTTTGTTCAAAGTGTTATTTTTTGGCCAGAAGTTGTGATTAAACATTTGTTCCATTTAGTAAAATAAATTATTCGTTTGTAGCCGTGGTCTGTTTTGCAGGAAATAAAGCTTTGTTTCACTTGCTTAATTTTTTAATTCCTCCTCTAGGTGCTACATTTTGTTCAGCTGATAGTCGGGATGTGTTCCATGGGGATCGGCCTCCACACAACGGCAACAATGATCAGCTTCAGCCTCACCGATGATGAGTGGCCAAGTGATCAAATCTATTTATTAGGATCGTTCCAGTTCGCGGCCGGAATTGACTGAAATTATCCCATGGTTGCACGTAGTCTAGTTCCACCACTATATATGACCCGTCATATTTTGGTCCTGTTTCAGTAGCAATGTTGTGAGTCATCGTTGTCACTAATGCGTATTTGGTCCTTGTAAGGTAGTTTGTGTACTAGTACATGGAGAACTTATGTATCGGCCGTGTGCCGTGAAGATTCTTTGACTTAAATAATATAAGGCTGATAAGCCGCGTTAGAGCTAAAACTGGATGCATGCATGCAAGCCTGGTTGGCTGATGCGATTTTTCCCAAGTACTGACGCGGTCGTTCCGCGGGCGAGTTTCTTTTGATGATCGACTTGGTCGACGCGAAAGTTTTGCTTTGCTGCCACACGACGAGGCCTCCGTGAAACGCGTTCGTTGTGGTCGTTTTGGAGTGCGATCCCACCTTCCGGAAGGTCCGTCTTTTCTTAGGTCTACCCCTTCGGATCGCTTCTATAAGGCTGACAACATTGACCAATATCTGCCCGCTGGACACTGGTTTATGCAGACCACATTAACAAAGATGGAAAAGCAGCCAGGATTCCGAATTGTAAACGATCGATAAAAGGAGCCAGCAGGTGTGGAGTCGTGTGCCAGAAAACACAAAGGCCAAAGAGAAGAAGATCAGCAGCTTGATCATCGAAAGCAAATCAACTAGGCAATCAAAGAGGTCGATCGAGCACAATTATGGCCGACGTCCAGGATGGTCTCCACGATGAGGAGGCTAACTGCCGTTTCAGCCGCCAGATCACAGCCGTGTTGGCTCTCATCCTCACCGCGGGGAACACTGTCATGTGGGCGACGATGATCTATTACGGCTTAACGGCCACGCACTTCCCGCTCTGGCTCCTCGCTGTTGTCTTGAGTCCTTTCTTCTTTCTAGTAGGCCTCTTCTGGCCCCTTCGCCATCGTATTTGGAAAATTGTCTGTGAAATTTGTAACCCAGAGGAAGAAGAAAGGCAGATGGATGGACAAGTATAAGACAGGATCATCATCTTGCCCTGCAAGCGAAGCTAGGATTATCCAACATCTTTGGTTCTGATTGTACTATACGGTGATCTAGGATTTCGTTCCATAGCTCTATACGGTGATTGAAACCAAATGAAACGCGCGCGCAAAAGAGCAGTTGAGCAGGAGGGGCTGGGTGAATGGATTCCACCTCCTAGGTAGTAATTTGATAGTTTTAGTGTGCCTTTTGAACGAGAGATCTTTGTTGCAAATAACTGAATGATGGTGCATACTACTGCTTTACCAGGTTCCTGTTGGTGCCCTTTGATCCTGAAATAGTGTCTGCTCTTCTCGTGTATATGGGATTCAGAGTTCTTAGCCTCGATGTCCACTGATGGTTCTGCAAGAATATGGAAGATAGATAAGAGTTAGTAAATTTAACTAGATCAGCGGCAAACAGTCATCACTACACGGTTCCGCAAACCGTACGAACACAATGAGAGAGGATCGCCATCTTCTTCCCACCCACCGCGGGTCCGCCGGTACTCCCTAGGACAAAAATCCCCACAAAGATATCTTCAATATATATCAATATAAACATGATTATACCTGACTTCTTGTAGAGAAAAAGAGATGTGTCGTACTTGGAAGGAACAAATCCAAAATCTTGTAATTTTGAACTTAACCGAGAATACCAGGCTCGTGGAGCTTGTTTTAATCCATATAGAGATTTTATCCGGTCTGCAAACGTGACGAGGAAAGCGAGGATCTTCAAAATTAGGAGGTTGTTTCATATACACCTCCTCTCCCAGAATGCTATGAAGAAACACGTTCTTAACGTCTAGCTATCGTAGCCTCCACCCTTGAGACACAGAAATGGCAAGAACAAGTCTGACTATGGTAGCTTTGACAACATGACTAAAAGTGTTATCATAATCAATTCCATATCTTTGTTTGACTCCCTTCACCACCAAACGTGCCTTGTATCTCTCAACAGTGCCATCAGCATGTCTCTTAATGCGATAAACTCATTTGCAATCAACCACATTTCTTTTAGAGCTAGGAGGTACTAAATGCCAGGTTTTCTTTTCCATCAATGCCTTGTACTCCTCATCAATTTCCTTTCCCCAGTTGTCATCTCCAAGTGCCTCTGCATGGCCACTAGGGTCTCCAGTAGTTGTATACATACTATATCTAACAATGTTGCCAGTCCATTTGTTTTTATAGGGAATAGTACCGTCAGTCCATTTTCTTGGTTGTCAGATGCCTTTCTGTAAGCATTTACGAGGTTGAGTAGGCTCTGGCACAGGCTTGCGCACTGGATCATGCGCCACAGGAGATCCTGCCGGAGTGTCAACGTCTGTCTCCTCAGCACACAAAAATTCATCTTCTTTGCCCGTGCCAACGCCGTCTGCTTCTGCATGTGACCGGGCCCCACGATTATCGGAAGCGGCTCTATCTTTACCAGAGGAAAACGAGCGCGCTTCGCTCGCACCCGAGGGAGCACTTGAGTGGGACCCGATGCTGTCGGCTTTACTGCGGGACGGAGATGGCGTGGCACCAGGGGAGTGGCCATGCGAGGACGTCGTGGGAGAGGAGGATCTGTGAGTGCGATCCGAGGCGGATGGACTGGCGAAAGAAGGTTCCGATGTAGGTGATGTCTGAGAATCTTCCTGGGTAGACGTGCTAGGCAGATTTCCCTCTATTTCATCATTCTCTTCACCATTTGAGCTCAAGTTTTCAGTAGAATTTCCAGATAAATCACTGGAAACTGCAGCAGTCACTAGTACAAATTAGGGGGTTAGCAATAGGGACAATAGACATATGATCATCAACATGTACACTCTCATTAGATGAAAAAAAATTAGGGATATTGGTAATAACAGAATTTCCGCACGGAGTTGAGCACCTGCATTGAGATGTAGGGATTTGAAAGGAAAGACATTCTCATCGAAGACAACATCGCAAGAAATATAGACACGTCCAAACGCAACATCAAGACACTTCACACCCTTGTGACGAGGGACTATAGAGCAAAAACACACATTGCTTTGAACGGAAAGATAGTTTGCGTGTATTATAGGGACGAAAATTGGGCCAACATACATAACCAAAAACACGAAGGGCGTCATAATTCGGTTTGACTTGAAGGACTTTTTCCACAGGAGACATAAGTTTGAGAACTTAAGTTAGAAGCAAGTTGATAAGAATGGTGGAAGTAAGGAAAGATTCATCCCAAAATTTTAAAAGCACGGAGGCATTCACAAGAAGAGCAAGACCAAACTCAACAATGTGTATATGCTTTCGTTCTGCAGAGCCTTTTTGTTGATGAGCCTGTGGACAGGATACATGATATGTAATGCCAAATTTTTGAAAAATCCATGAAGTTTTTCCTACCCCCCCAATCAGTTTGCATGGTGACGATTTTACGATCAAGCTTGTGTTCAACAAGTTGTTAAAAATTAAGAAACACTTGATACAATTCATGTCTATTATTGAGCAAGTAAACTTGCTATAGTCATCAATAAATCTTACATAATGTTGGTGTTTGCCAACAGAGGGTGAAGCAGGACCACATACATTAGGAAACACCTGTTCTAAGGGAACAATGGATACACTACTAGAAGTAGGATATGGTATCTGATGACTCTTTGCTTGCTGACATGGATCACACACATATGGATTTATTTCTGGATAGTATGGGAGATTATTCTTCCTAACGACTTGCTGAACAATACAACAAGATGGATTCCCTAATCGACGATGCCAAGTGAATGAAGACGGCTTAATGGTAATGAAAGCATGCTTACGAGACTTGGCGGCAATAGGAACAAGTGTATATAAGACGCCATGACATGGACCACTAAACAAAATTTCTTTGGTTGACTGATCCTTAATCAAAAAGAAGAAGGGGTGAATTTCAACAAATGCATTATTTTCTAAGGCAATCTATGAGTAGATAAAAGATTTTTGGTGGCACTAAGAACATGGCAATATATTGTGCAATTGTAAAGAACTATGAGGTGTATATAATGTTGAATGACCAATAAGTTGTATTGTCATACCTGCACCACTCGCATTGTGAACTTGATCATACCCCCTATAATTTTAACGAGTGTGTGGCTTGTTCAACTCCCCAGTGATGTGATCAGTAGCTCTAGTGTCCATGTACCAATTTGTTTCCACCATATGCAACCTTTTCATTGCGAGTGTTATTCCGAGTGTCATCTTCATCATCATCCTTGCGATCCTCATATCTCCACCAACAATCACCTCTTGGGTGACCATATTTCTTACAAATATGGCATGTGACATCTTCAAACTGGGTAGTAGTGCATCCACGACCACGGCCTCCTGTCGAGACTTCATAGTTAGGATCATGGACGGGGGTGCCATAAGCCTACTGGTAGAACCGTTGGGGAACATGGCAGAACTAGAAGCGAGGACAAGATTTACCCAGGTTCGGTACGACGCGACTATGGCGGCATTCCTACTCCTGCTATCTCACTAAAATCAGGGCTGAAGTTTGAACTATACATACTACAATTGTGAGTATGTTTTTACTAACTCGGCGAGGATGAACTTCTCGGCTTCTAGCTATTGTCTTGTTTTTCTCTTGCTCCCGACTAGCTTTATATAGATAGCCGGAATAGGGCTTACAGGGAGGAAACCTAAAAGACTACGGAAAGTATCTAATTTTGGAAAGGAAGGCATCCGGCTTCTTCTCTAAGTCGTATCACGTGTGGGCCGTGATCCGAGTTCTTCTGGAATCCGGCTTCCTGCGCGTCAGGTTACTGGGCCGCCCAATGGACTTTGCTCCATTACCTACAGGCCACCCTGGTAACCCGGCTTTTGACCAATCCTGGACATACCCCCATTTGGCATATATCTGATAGTAGCCCCCAAGGAGAATTAAGACTTCATCGTGCCATCTTTTATTAATTTGTATTCTTCTCAGAAAAAGTCGGCGTTTTAGTCTTGAATCTTCTTTCATTAAAACTCCTAATGCCAAACTCGTATTTTCCGAAATCCGGTATTTCTTCCATGAATCTTCGCTGAGAAGGAACCTGTGACGTGAGCGATGAAATCGTGCTTACATCACGAACGTTCGGTTTCAGTCAAAGGACTGAAACCGTATCTCTGACAGATTTTTCGCGAGAAACGGAGAGATAGACATTATCACTCCGTCTCCTCGTATCTCGGGTTTTTCGGCATGACACGCGTCAATCATCCAACGGCTAAAATAGCCGTTGGGACGAATCTTGGCGAAAAATAGCTATAAATAACCTGCCTCGAGCCTTCCGGTCCTTCTTCTTCTTTCTCACTTCCCCTCGAGCACTCCAAAGCACAACACACTAGCAATGGAGAGAGAGAGAGAGAGAGAGAGAGAGAGAGAGAGAGTGTGAGTGAGAGAGAAGAAACAAAGCACTTCACCGGAAACTCACCATCGGAGGCCGGAGTTCTGTTTGGGGAATGCACCACCAGGAAATGGCATCCGACAGCGCCTCGCCTCTGCCCGAGACCGTAAATGTCCCCGAGCCAGCGGCGGAGACCCTTGCTTCTTCTGCTCCTCTAGTTCCTTGATACGTCCATTCTGCATCACAATTTATATTGTAATTTTCTGTTATTAATCGATATATTTCATATTATGATGCATTATTACTTATGTTATTTCATCTTATTTTGCATGTTTAATAATTATTGGAGAATAAACACCAGGACCATAAATCTGATGGAAAAAAACATCGTCAAAATACCCTATTTGAGAAGATTAGAAGAAGAAGGGGTGCATCGGGAAGTCTTAGAAGTCCATAAAAGGGAGCTAGCCACGAGGAGACCCGGAGGGGGCCACCACAGGCCCACACCACGGGGGGGGGGGGGCGTGCCCCCTTGGCCACGCCTGGGGGTGGTGCGGCCACCATGGCCCACCTCTGTCCGCCTCCTTTCGCGTACTTGACCCCCCGGGAACCCTAAGCCTCACAGAACCACGAGGAAATATTCTGCCACCTCCTCAGGGTGCAAAACAACAAAGAGAGAAAAGCTCTCCGGCAGGGAGAAATATGCTGGGTAAATTTCTCCCCGGAGAGGGGAAATCATCGCCATTGTCATTGTCATCGCTCCAGGCATCATCAAGATCGTCACGTCATCATCATCATCACCAGCACCATCACCATCACCATCCATCTCCATCCCGCTGTAACGATTAGGGTTCTATATCGTTGTTCTTCACTAGATCTCTCTCCCAGTGTGGATTACTTGGTAGTAGTTGATGCTTGTGAGATTTATCGGTGTTTGCACTTTATGACCAGATTGGTATTCATCATTATATCACCTCTGGTTATGATCCATATGATGTCTTGTGAGTAGTTAGTTTAGTTCTCGAGGACATGGATGAAGTCAAGATATTATTATTGGAATTATGTTGAAGTAATATCTAATGGTTTGATATTTAAGTTGTGGTGTTATTCTTCTAGTGGTGTCATGTGAACGTCGACTACATGACACTTCACCTTTATGAGCCTAGGAGGATGCATTATGTATTTGGCTACTAATTATGAGGTTGCCGGAGTGACAGAAACCCAAACCCCCGTTAGGAAAACGATGCACGAGGGAGTGTAGGATCCGAGAGTTTAAGGTTGTAGTTAGATTTATCTTAATTACTCTCTAGTATTTGTGGATGCTTGCAAGAGGTTTAATCAAAAGTATGTATTAGTCCTAGTTGTGCGGTGCATTAGCATAGGTTCACCCACACAACACCTATCAAAACAATAAATATTAATCAACTGTATGAAACGAAAGCGCTTGACGAAATTCACATGTGTCCTCGAGAACGTTTGGTAATCATAAGTAGAACAACCAGCTTGTCATTTTCTCTCAAAAGGATTGGGCCACTCGCTGCAATTATATTTACTGTCTTTTATTTACTCGCACTTCATTTATCTGCTATATCAAAAACCACCAAAAACCTGTTTCCTAGTGTTTACAGTGAATCCTCTATCCAACCTGCTTGTCAACAGCTTCTGCTCCTCGTTGGGTTTGACACTCTTGTTTATCGAAAGTACTGCGATACACACCCTATACTTGTGGTTCATCATTCAACCAAGCACTTCCACGGGTGCACCGGAGATCCCCACGAGCGCATCGGCGGGCGGAGACTCTGTCCTGCGGCCGGAACCATGCCACCGCGGTCTTCTGCTCCTCTTCCTCCTCCTCCCGTCTCCGAATCTGGGAAGGGGGGATATTCTGCCCACGGTGACGAAACCGCGATAGCCGTCACCACCACCGGAGGCGAGGAAGAAGAAGTTGGATACTCTAGCAATTGGATTGAGTGCAATACTGCGCTGGCTCTAATGCAGAGTTTGGAGAATGACACATTCGTTGCCAAGGACAAATGGCGGACCGATGATGAAGACACGGAGACCTCGCCGAAAGATGGAGAAAGGGTAATCCTTGCCTTCCATGTCCTTAGAGGTATGGGTTCCCCCTTGCCTTTTTACTCCAGGTCTTGAATCACTATGGGGTTCGGCCCCATAATCTTCCTCCTAATTCCATCCTCTACATAGATGGGTTTCAGGCTCTCTTTGAGGGCTATTTAGGCATAGAACCCAGGCTGGATTTCTTCCAGTATTGTTTCAACGTGAAGAGAAACACCTCGGACGATGTCCTCCCCACCTGTGGGACCATTTCTTTTAACCTGCGTAGGTTTAGAGACGAAGGGTTCCCAAAAATCACAACTTTCGAATCCGTCAAATTCTGTATGGGTTCGTTCTTTTATCATCCGGATGTTCCATTTCCCGGAAAGGAGACGGGCATTCCGACATTCAAGAATTCTGCTGCCAGTCCCAAAGATAGCTGGGCGTTGGACCCAGTCCAGGTTCTTCCTCCGGAACTGCCGCAGATCAAAAAGCGAATCTTGAAACTCGTCGTCTCCTCTCCTCCTCTGACCGGCATGGACACTGTCCTTTGCTGGCTCGGAAGGAGGATTCAACCCCTTGCCTTTCACGGCAGCCGTCTTCTCTGTGAGTATACGGGGCCGGATGATGCAGTAAGGGTGACAAAGACGGCTTCGACAAGAAGGAATTCAGGAAGCGCGTAAATCATTTGGTGGCAATAGGCGACCAATATGAAGAAATTCTTCCCATGTTCAATGTCGAACATCCTCCTCCCAAGGTATGATTTTTTCTGCTGTTTTTTTGGGAAGGTTTCTGTACTTTGCTTTTCATGGATGTTTTTATTAGAATCTTAACCGAGTTACTTTTTTGTCAGCTTGAGACTATTACACAGGATCGGCTCGTCTCTGTTGAAGAGGAGGCAGAACTGAAAGCCCGTTTTTCTGCGTCCGGTGGACGCAAAAGGAAGAAGATTCTTCCGTCCTCCGATGTTATAGATCTTGACGAAGTTGCCCTCGCTTCTTCCAGGTAAAGATTAAAACTTTTCTTTTGCAGACTTTCCTTATTTCTGCATGAGCCTTTTTCTCGGATTTTAATCTCGGATTTTCTTTTCCTTTTAGCCTTTCTCATGTTGCTTTGAAGGGAAAAGGCAGGAAGAAACACAAGGTTGTTGCCCATAGGAGGCCTAAGCCTTCCCCTGATGCTGCCCCAGTTACACTAGTGGCAGGTGGTGAAGAACACTCGGCTCCTCAAGAAGAGTCCGAGTTCCCCCTCCCAAGCCAGGCTAGCCAGCCTGATACGGCCACTCCGGTCGTGCGGGAAAGGGCGACAAATGAAGAAGGGGGGCCTTCCCTTGTCCAGCCAATCGAGGAGATGCCTCGTTTCGACAAGGAGTTTAAGGTAAAACAGGAAGCTTGCTTTGATGAAAACGGTTATATGGATCCGTGGGGAAAAAGCAGTTTGCCCGAGCCTCTTTGATTCGTCGTTGGCCAAAAGGCGGATTAGTTGTGAGGAATAATTACACTTTCTCGCCTCGGCAGGTTATCCAAGACGGAATCCACCATATTGGGATTTTTTCTCGGAATACTCCAAGGAGTTCACCGAGATGCTCGAAGGGCTGAAAAGCATTACCCATGTATACCTCTAGCCCCCAAGTATTAAGATGGAAGCATTCTTTTCGTTATAATATTTTTCACTTTTTCGTGCTTACTTTTTCTAACAAGCCTTTTCCTTTGTATACTTTCAGCAAACTGCCGAGAGTATCAACGTGAAAATTTTCGAGAAACTTACCATCAAGAACCAAGAGGTGAAATCCATCCTTGGCATTCTAAATGAGAAAGACTCAGAACTTTCCGAACTTCAGAACCAATGCAAGAAGAATGCCGGTAAGTTCCTTAGCCATTCCTTGCTTTTGGTTTTGTTCTTGCGATTTTTTTCCTAAGTAATTTTCTCGTTTATACCTTTTTGCCTTCTATTCTTTTCATTCTTGTTGGCGAAAGCTCGACAGCTTGTTGTGGATGTTGGAAATGCCCAAAATTTCCACAACGGAAATCTGGAGATTCACAAGATCAACATGAAGCTGTAGAAAGATTTTGAAGCTAGCCAACTGGTCTTGGGCTTATCCGAGTCTCGAGCTTCGTTGCAAGCCGAGAAAGACAAGAGGACTATCCAGGACTTGGAAGCTGCTCTTCATCTCTGTCTTGAGGAGGTCGAGATGGACAAAATTCATGGTAAGATTTTGACTTTTACCAGTTTTCTCATTCATTTGGAATGCATGCTTTTCTTATACTTGCCCTTCTGATTTTTGCAGCAGAAAGCGATCTTTCCTCCTCTCATATCAATCACATCCGAGATTTCGGAGCCTTTGTCGATGAAATGAAGAAAGCCAGAAGGAAACTTATTAATAAGTACCTTTCGGATAAGAAGAATGATTAATCGGACATAGGCCAGCTGCCTGATGCTTTCGCATAGGTTATCAATCACCGCGAAAGCTGGCTTAAGTCTGCCGCCCGCGGTGGAGTGTTCATGGCTTTAGGGCTTATGAGGATGCATTATACCACCGCGAAGTCCTGGCGCGTCGCCATCGGCATTCCTTACAGCTACACTGAGGCGCAGAGGGCGGAAATCTTTGACTCCGTCAAGGGGCATGCTTCAAAAATAGCTCAGATGGTCTCTACCTTTACATTCTACCCGGAGGAAGAAATCCCCTCTACTCCGGAGAATCCGAGTGAGAGCGACACTGATGAAGACGAAGATGAAGACCTCGTTGATGCCATCTAAGCCCTGCAAAGCTAGAAGCCAGTAGAGTGAGTTACTTACTCTTATGATGTAACATTCATGTGTAATGCATTATGTGTTTTGTATAAACAATGTTATCCTTTTGCAGTAATGATTTAACTTTTGCAAGTTTTTTAAATTTTAACTCCTTTTCTTCTAAGTTCTCTGGTTTGTATGCTTTAACTTTCCTTAATGTTTAAGTGATTCCGAAAATATGCAATCTTCACGCCAAGTGATCGGGTTAAGTAACCAATCAGTCGAAACTCAGAATCATGGATTATACTTTAGCACTTAATTTACTAAATCAAGTGACCCAACAAAACAAACAATCGGATAATTATTAGGAATAATAAGGGGTTGGAAAAATGTGAACTCCAAGCACGCAGGCACAATCTGGTGTTTTGTAGCCTACTTAGGCCAAAAGCATTCAGTTTTATAACTCCGAGCTCGTAGGCACAATTCGAGTTAACATTGAAGCACATTGAAAGATCATTGAGAAATAGAAAAGACGGAACATTCTTTGAATAATAATAGACAGAAAAACAATTTGCATGCATTTCCGACAACTTTATTTCATAATCTCAATAATGTTTACATATAATTGAACTAAGTATAGAAGGGACGTAACTGCTGGATGCTCCAAGGCATGTTTGTCTCTCCTAGTTTTACATCTATGCTTCTTTTCCTCTTGCGACTGGATTTTTGGGTCATCTTCTGTATCCCGAATATCTACAAGGTGATATGACCCATTTTTCATAGCTTTGCTGATGACGAATGGTCCTTCCCAGATTGGGGCTAGCTTGTGCTTTCTATCATGTATCAATCTTAGCACCAAATCACCTTCTTTAAAAGATTGGTGTTTGATTTTCCGGCTATGATATCGCCGTAAACCCTGCTAATAAATGGAAGATTTTTTCAACACAAGTTCTCGTTCTTCTTCTAAATGATCGACGGTATCCTGACGCGCACTTTTGGCATCCGAGCCATTGTATGCCTGCACTCTTGGGCTATCATGGATCATGTCTGTTTGAAGCACTTCTTATGCGCCATAGACCAAGAAAAAAGTCGTCTTCCTTATTGATCTATTTGGCGTTGTTTGAATACTTCAAAGCACAGAAGGCAATTCTTCTACCCATGCTCCAGCTGCTCTATGAAGAGGAGTTTCAAGTCTTGGCATATTCCTTGCAAGATTGAACTATTCATTCGTTAAACCTGGCCATTGGAGTGTTGGTGCGCTACAGATGCAAGATCTAGGCGAATTCCCGTTTGTCGGTAATATTTTGCCAGCTCTCCAATTGCAAAGTTTGTCCCGTTATCCGTGATTATACTATGTGGGACCCCATATCACATGACAATGTCAATGATGAAATTTCTAGCAGTCACACCGTCAAGTGTTTTTATGGGCTTAGCCTCCACCCACTTGGGTATACTTATCTACTTCAACGAGTAGATGCGTGAGTCCGTCTCTTGCAGTTTTGAATGGCCCCATCATATCTAGCCCCTAGACCATGAACGACCATGTTATGGGGATAGTCTTGAGTGCTTGAGCCAGCATATTTGTCTTCTCGGCGTAATACTGACATCCGACACATGTATTAACTATGTGCTCTGTGTCTGTCTTAGCCGTAAGCCAGAAAAAACTTTGCACGGAATGCCTTCTTAACTATGCTTTTGATTAATCATGATGTCCGCAATCTCTGGCATGAATTTCTTGCAGAATTTGTCGTCCTTCATTTGGCAAAATACACCGCTGAAAAATTCCGATAGTACTGCGTTTATATAGGCAACCATTGATCACCGTGTATCCTTTTCATCGATGCTTTATCTGCCTTTGCAGGACTTCATCTGCTCTATCCAGGAACTTTTGATCAACTAAGAAGTTCAAGTATGGAATTGTCCAATCCAGGTTAACAAGCAGAACTTCTATCGACTCGGAAACTAGGGGATAATCAACATGACCGCATTTTATTGAGGGTCCGTGCAGATGTTGGACGAATACCCCAGGTGGCAATGTTTTCACCCTTTCCGAGCCCATTCGGGCTAGAGCATCTGTGTTCTAGTTTTCTTCCCTTTTGACATGATTTACCTCAAATCCTAGGAAGCAAATGGCGAACTCGTCGACCGTTCTCCATTATTCGGCCATTATGGGGCTTTTAGCATCCCATGTATGGTTAAGCTGGTGATGTACTAGATCCGAGTCTCCATAGCAAAGTATGTGTTTAACGCCTATTTCTTTTGCAATGTGCAAGCCGTGAAGCAGTGCTTCGTATTCTGCCACATTGTTGGTGACGTTGAAGTGTATTTGTAATACATATTCCATTGTGGCGTCTTTTGGAGATTTGAGCACCACGCCAGCACCAGCACCTTCTTTCATTTTGGTTCCATCAAAATGCATTATCCAATATTCCGACTCTGGCATTGGTGTGTTTTCCATTGCTTGTGTCCAATCAGCTACAAATCTTCCAACACCTGGGATTTAATCGACGTCTGGGGTTGGTACTTAATGTCGAACGCAGCAGGCTCAATGCCCCACTTGGCTACTCTGCCGGTTGCGTTTGTATTGTTTATAATATCCCCTAGTGGTGTTTTGCTTACCATTGCTATGGAACGTCCTTAAAAATAATAGCGGAGTTTTCGAGATGCGAAAAATACGCCATATGCCAGCTTTTGATAATGTGGATACCTTTGTTCTGACTCCGAATACTTTGCTGACGTAGTACACTCGATGTTGATTTGGAATACTTTGCTCAACTTTCCGTCTTTCCAAAATTATCACCGCACTAATAGCCCTGTTTGTTGCTATGAGACACAATAACATGGGTTCTTCCTATTTTGGGGGTGCTAAAATCGGAGCTTTCATCAAAGTTTCATTTAACTGGGTTAATGCTTTGTCCGCCTCTTCTGTCCACTCAAATTTGTCGGATTTCTTCAACAATTTGTATAATGGTAGAGCCTTGTCACCAAGCCGGCTTATGAACCTACTTACAACGGCTGCAGAACCCATCAATCTTTGAACGTCTTTTGGACGCGTAGGTCTTTTGATGTTCAAAATTGTTTTGATCTTTTCCGGGTTTACTTCTATTCCTCTGTGAGAAACGATAAAACCTAGAAGTTTTCCTGAGGGAACCCCGAATACGCACTTTAATGGATTTAACTTCATTTTGTAAGTGTGGAGGTTGTGGAAGGTTTCTCGTAGATCTTCAAGGAGCGTATGCTTTTCCTTGCAAACGACGGAAATATCATCCATGTAAACATGGACGTTTTTACCTATTTGATTATGCAAGCATCTTTGCATGCAACGCTGGTATGTGACAACAACCTTCTTCATGTCAAAAGGCATGGTTATATAATAGTATATTCCATAGGATGTTATGAAATAGGTTTTTATTTGGTCTTCTTCTCATGCGTATTTGATGATACCCGGAATAAGCGTCCAAAAATCATAAAAGCTCAGAGCCAGCTGTGTCTTTTATTATTTGATCTATTCGCGGTAACGCGGACCTATCTTTTGGGCACAACTTGTTAAGACCGGTATAATCTATACACATCCTAAGAATAATACTATCGTTCTTCGGGATTAATACTAGGTTCGCAGAACAATTAGTATGTATGACTTCCCGGATAAAATCAGTTGCTAAAAGCCGGATAATTTCCTTGCCAATAGCCTTCCGCCTTCTTCTATCAAAACGACGGAGACCTTGCTTGACGGATTTTGATCCTGGAATAACCTTCAGTCGGTGCTCAGCAAGTTCCCTGGGTACACCTGGCATATCAGCAGGACACCAGGCGAAAATATCCCAATTCTCACGTAGGAACTTGATGAGCGTGCTTTCCTATTTGTCATTCATTCCTGTTCCCACCATGATGGACTTTGTCGGGTCTTTATATTCCAGGATGATCTGCTTTGTATTCTTAAACGCTTTGAAACTGCCTGCCGGCTTTTGGCTTTTTTTTCCTGCCGCCATTTCTGTCGACGATACTTCTTTAGCCAGCTCCTTCGGCTCTTCCTTTCCTATTACCTGTTCTGCGCAAAGGGCGTTCCCTCGCTCCAATTCGTTTGCTAGCTTGAAATCTTTTACGATGGTGATTACTCCGCCTTTTGGCCCTAGCATTTTAAGCTTGTTGTAGATGTAGCACGACCTTGCCATAAATTTGGTGAAAGCCGGACGTCCGAGTATTGCTAGATACACACTTTCTAACGGTGCTACTTCAAACGAAATCATCTTCTAGCGAAAGTGTTCCGCCTTTTCGAAGATTACTTCAATGGAAATTTCTCCTAGGGAATGTGTTTGCCTGCCGGGAACAATGCCGTGAAAACGTACATTGTTGTGCTTGAGCTGGGTCTCCGAGAGATGCAATTTCTTCAGAGTGCTTAGGTACATGATATTGATACTGGATCCTCCATCCATGAGCACCCTTTTTAGCCTAGTGTTTTGCACAATAGGAATTACAATCAAGGCATGTGTGCCGGGTTCTGGTATATTACCGGGATGATCAGACTGATCCCAAGTAATGGGCGTCTTTAAATACTTCAAGTACTTTGGAGTTGCAGGCACAACCACGTTGATTTCTCGCAGCGTTCGTTTTGCCTGTTTTGCTGATGGAGTTGCAAAGAAAGTTGGATTACATTCTTTTTCAACTCTCGGGAATTCAGGTTCGCCTTTCCGTTGGTATTCCTGGATCTTGTCATCGATGTCAGACTCACTTTCGTCTTTATTAGCTTCCGACTTTTGCTTGCTGAATTTCCTTTTGGAACTCTTTCCTTTGTTCCCGGATCCTGCATTGCCTTTAATGTGGTTATTAAGCCGACATTGTGCATTTGTATGGGTAGGCTTCCAAATTGTGAATGGTGGACACATGATTCCGACTTAATTTTTTCCCATTCTACCTTGGAGTAGGAGATAGGTTCACTGCTTTCTGTGCTTTTGCCCTTCCATCTGCTGCCATTATCCTTTCCAAAGGCTATGTTTACTTCGTTGGTTTTTGGCTGTGCTTATGGAATAGCCTTCTTTTCAGAGCGAGACGCCTTTTTGGCTTGAACCAAAGCGTCGATATTTCTGCCTCTCGCTCTGATGTCGTCTTCGGCCGCTGCATGCTCATTGGCGGTTGTAAGCATATAACCTAAGTCATTGTGCTCTTTTGAACCAACCATGAACGTTATGAGACCGGGTTTCAGGCCGTTGATGAAAGCATGCATTGCTTATACATCACTTACTCCAGAACAACTATTCTTCATTGCAATCCATCTTGAGATAAAGTTGACATACGACTCATCTTCATATTGGACGCAACGGTTCATCTGGTTGATGCTCTTGGGGCGTTTATACGTACCTCGGAAGTGCTGAGAGAAAACTAGCCATATCCTCCCAGCTATCTACCGTTCTGGACGGAAGGCCGTTAATCTAGTCTCTAGATCCATCCAACAACTTTAGGGGCAAGAACTTTACATCTTCTAGATCTGCCCTTTGTTGATTTGGACGGCAGTATAGTAGTCAGAGAGCCATGTATCCGGGTTTGTACTTCCGGTATACTTTTGATAAGTTGGCCCAACTTGGGCAAAGCCACAGTGTAGACTGATTTTCCGGATCCTATCAGTGAAGCATTTTGGACCGAAATATAAATCATCTCTTTCCGCCTTATCAGCTTGCGCGGAATATCTTCCAGCTGAATGGACATAGGGGGATCTGCTCCACTCTAGTCCATTGTCGTGTGAATACGCTCTTCTGGGATAATCCCTATTTCTTCCAGCATCCCGTCCTTTGGAGTAAGGCGGAGTTCTACTCCTTAAACTTTCTTTGTTTCTTGGAGGAGTTCGGGATCTCTCACGCCTGTGAGGATCGTCGTATCTTCTGGCTTTATCAACTAGGTGTCTCGGAGGCGGCATTGTTTTTCGATCATTATGGTTTTTCTCCTCCCGTTCTTTGTTATCGCGGAGTTTTGCATTGTTTCCGTCTTTCGGCGGATGGGATCATGTTCTGGATGCTACATACTTGTTATTCGGGATTTTCTTGTCCTTCTTGGGATCTTCCTTCTTTTCCTTCCAATCACCTGAATGTCCGGGTTCGCCTGGGTCAGGTGCTCCAGTGGCGCACCTGGCAGTTTTGCACAAGGCTGAATCATCATAAAGCTTGCATGAACGTGTCTGTCCTTGCTGTTGCTTTTGTAATGCTTTTCCTAAGAAAACATACACTCCCTATAGCTTTTCTTCGTTGGAGTAAAGATCTTCGTTAAGGATGGCGAAAGCGGCTTCCGCGTTTTCAGCTGCAGTTTGTAGATGCGTTCGCCCTTAGCATTTGTGTTGTTAACATGCCTTTGCCAAGATGGATTTTCAATCCACTTTCTTGCTGGCAGTTTTTTCGGCTTTGAAATTCTGGGTAATCTCATGGGTTTAATTCCAGATCTATTCCTTCGTTCATATTCCTTGATTTCTTCCTGCTATATTTTGCTATCAGCTTGGGTTTTGAGGAGGTTTTTCCGAGTTTGGAACAGATGTTGTTGCTTCTATATTATTGCTTGTCGCCTGGCCTCTAGCACTTCTGGTGGCTCATCACGTGTGACCGGGGTTTGGATTAGATCAATCTCCTCCTGTTTTGACATTTGGGGAACATGGATTTTAGCCTTTTTCTTCTCCGCTGTCTTTTCTCCATTGCCTCTTCCGAGTTCCTGGTTTTTGGTTGGATACCTTTTTCTTCTGTGTCTTGGTAAATAGCCTCTTGACAGACTTTTTCTTCTTTTTGGAGATGGAGCCTTTTTGGGTGGTTCATCTTCCGTTAACTCTTGTACGTCAGGATAAGACGGCATTTTCTCACCACCTTCTTCATCTCCAGCTGGCGGAGGGGTTGTAGGGTCTTCCTATTCTTCGACATCCGACTTGGATGTAGGTTTTGCTATGAGTACTCCGTGGAAGCTTCCCTGCATGGATTTGACCTTTCTTTCGAAAGCGTCTTCATCTTCATCTTCAGAATCTGTATCTGCAGGTCCGGTTTGCGAGTCCAGTTTTGCTTCTATGGCTGCTAGTACATGTTGGGATGTTGATCGTTAAGCTAAAATCAACACGTTCACACATGTTCTAATCAGGAACATTAGTACTCTAAAGTCAATGGTGTGGGTCCCCCAGTGCACAGTGCTCTTGCAGCTCTCTCACTCTCTCTCCCACAAGAACAGAGGCTACTGATCGAGCCTGTTGCTGGAGCACTGGGAAGGGCTCATCCCAGCCACCCGAATATCTCTGGGTGTTTATCTAGGTGGTTTTGGATCAAGATCAAGGTACTGGTGGTATCTGTTTGAGCAGGAACTGATCAAGGCCAAGCATAAAGGTTGATGGCTTCATCCTCAGATCAAGGTATGATCTGTTATCATATTCCTGTGGCTCAAGCTTATGCTAGTTCATCCTTTTGGATGTTTCTATCATTGGTATCAGAGCACCTAGCTGTAAGCTTGAGCTCATCTAGCTCAAGATCATGTGTGATCTGTTTATGTTCTTGCTAAAGTTTAATGTCTAGGCCCTGTTTTAAAGGTGTGTCCTTTTTCCTTCTAAAGATCAAGCCCTAATAATGTTATTAGAGGCCTAGGGTTTCAATGTTAAGTGGTTATGATGGGGATTGATGCAACAGAACATGTTTCATATGAAATCCCCAATTTCTGGAAACCCTAGACTTCTAAATTTCTAACGAACCCCCTCTGATATGATGGTTTTGGTTCAATTAAGCAAGAGTTTGAAAGGGGAATAACATTACTGTAAAATCCCCAATTTTCAAGAGCCCTAGTTCATCAAAAATCCCCAAATTTTGATGAACCCTAAAGCTAATGTTTCTAAAGTCAGTGGTGCATACCTTACGGGCCTCTCCGCCGTCGCTGGCCACGGCGGCGTTGAATCCACCTTCTAATGTAGGCAGTGGAACTCGGGCTCGGCCCCGAGTGTCCATGCCGCCCACTGCGCCGGGCCATGGTGGTGCCTCCTCGCGCGCTCGTCGTCGTGGAGGTTCACAGTGGTGCCGGGATTAGCGCTGGTCGTCGACCCGTGCGGGGACGCCCACACGTCGTCGTTGCCGCGCAGAAGGGCACCGCCCTGGGCTGCTTGACGGAGCTGCGCGCTGGCCAAAGATGCACGCAACTCCGGCGAGAGGGCCTGGACGTCGCCGCTCTCTCTCTCCCTCCGGCGTGTGGTGCTCGGCGCCGCCGTCGTTCTCTTCGTCGGCGCGCGGGTCGCGAGAGGCAGAGATGAGAAAGGGGACAGAGGCTAGGGTTTTCCCTGGGGGAGGCGGCGAAGCGTTGCGACGCGGTGGGTTTTGTCCCACGCGCGCGCGACCTCGTCCGTTGGATGCGAATCCAACGGCTTGTGTCCCTCCCAGACGCGGTGGACCAGGCCACAACCCAGTATGGGCCTCGAGAACTTAAGTGGGTGAAAGCCCAAAAGGATACAGAGGGGAGCGGACCGGGCTGGGCTATTTTTAGCCCAGTACTGGCCGAATAAAAGTCCTTTTATTTTTCGGGCTGAAAAAAAGGGGGCATTTGGGGCCTAGTTCTGTGGGCTAGGCTGGGCCGTTTTTGGCCCAGTTTCGGACAAATTAATGTTTTAGGCTTGCTTTTATAGTTGTTATGTTTTATTCTTAGCTATTTTAAATGTTTAGCATGTTAAATTATTAGTCATGCTTTATTATGATATTTATTATGATGATTATGTCATGATGTTTTCCGCTGCGAAATAAAGTTCATGAATCCTCAAATAAAGTGTGGTTTTATGCTTTGTCATTCTGACCAAAGTTGATTGACGGGCATTTAAACCACAAAGATCTTTTATTAGCCCATTTCACTTCTGGACAAAGCTGATGTGAACCAGGTTAATGAAAGAAAACTAATGATGAGGATTATTAATGTGTGGCTCTTATTTGTCAATTTGGCCAAAGCTAATTGACGAATATCTGTTCACAAAATTTTGTTGTTCATATTCATTTCTGGCCAAAGCTGATTTGAATTTGATCAATAAATTTTGATAATGATGATGCTGCTTACTAAGGCAATTTTTGAATTCTTTTTGCAGCTCCTAATGTCTCTCATATTACTGGGATGCTAAATGGCATAGAACAACTTAATGGTAGCAATTATGCAACATGGAAGGAGAAGCTTGAATGGCCTTACTGAATATTGATTATGCTCTCCTTAATGATCCTCCTGAGGCACCTAAAGAGAATATTGAAAATTATGAGGGCCTCAAGAAGGAATATGATGTTATCAAGGCTAAGTGGGATGACTCTAATCGCAAGTGCCTCATGATGATAAAGGGCTCCATTACACAGAGTATGAGGGGAGCCCTTCCTGACTGTGAGACAGCTAAAGGGTACTTTGCGAAAATTGAACATCAGCTCAAAGGGTCTTCTAAAGTTTATGCAACAAGTCTTATTAGAAGGCTGATTGATGAAAAATATGATCCCACTGGAAGCCTTCGAGAGCATATTATGAAGAAATGCAACATGGCTGCCAAGCTTAAGACTATGGAAATGGAAATTTCTAATGGTTTCATTGTCCATTTTTTTATGTCATCTTTGCCTCCTGAATTCTCTCCATTTATGATCAATTATAATGCAATGGATGTGAAATGGGCGATTGATGAAATGATGGCGCGATGTGTGCAAGAAGAAGAAAGGCTTAAGGCTGAAAGAATTGATCACATTAATCAGGTCAAGCATTCACAAAAGAAGAGATACAAGAAGTTTGTGAATGAATATATGAAGCCTAAGCCTAATCAGTTTAAAGATAAAGGCCAATCTTCAAAGGGCTCTCACCAAAAGAATCCTGAAAAGGCGACTGATGGAGAAGCAAAAGATCCTAATGCTTGTCGCCATTGTGGAAAACTTGGGCATATTCGAAAGAATTGTTTTGCCTTTAAGAAATGGCTTCAAGATAGAGGTACTGATGTTATTACTTTTGTTGAGGAATCCATTTATGTTAATTATGCCACCAATACATGGTGGATTGATTCAGGAGAAAAATTCATATTGCAAATTCCTTGCAGGGATTCAATATGAGGAGGACCCTAAAAAGAGGGGAAAGAACCATTAGAGTTGCTAATGGTGTTGAGACTGATGCTGAAGCGCTTGGAGATCTTACTCTTACGCTCCATACGGGCTTCAACCTTAGGTTGAATAATGTTTTATATGTACCCTCGATGAAGCAGAATTTAATTTCTGTTTCATGCCTAGATGATGATGCTTATGAATGTCACTTTGGGAACAAGCGTTGTATAATTATGTATGACAATAATAATATTGGTCTTGCCTTCCGGCAAGATAAGCTTTATGTTATTTCCCTTTGTGATGATATAAATAATGTGGGTTCTACCTCAAACATGAATGTCAGTACCAAACGCTAGCATAATGATAATGAGACTTCTTCGAAAATTTGGCACTATCGTTTAGGCCACATTTCGAGGGGGAGAATTGAGCGTCTCATTAAAGATCAAGTTCTTCCTTCCCTTGATTTTACGGATGCGGATATCGATCATTGTATTGATTGCATCAAAGGAAAATATGCCAAGAAAATTAAGAAAGGTGCAAACCGAAGCACGGGAGTTTTGGAAATAATCCATACGGACATATGTGGTCCGTTTAATGTGAAGACGATGGATGGTTTTAATTCATTTATTACATTCACCGATGACTTCTCCCGTTATGGATATATTTATCCCATCAAGGAAAGATCAGAGGCATTGGACAAGTTTAAGATTTTCAAAGCTGAGGTTGCAAATCAATGTGATAAAAAGATTAAGGTTGTGAGATCTGATCGTGGTGGTGAATACTACGGCAGACACACTTCTTATGGCCAAATTCCTGGACCGTTTACAAAATTCTTACAGGAAAATGGTATTATGGCCCAATACTCAGCACCGGGCGAACCCCAGCAAAATGGGGTGGCTAAAAGAAGAAACCGCATTCTCATGGATATGGTGCGGAGTATGTTGAGCCACTCCACTCTGCCGGTAAATATATGGATGGAAGCACTTAAGACAACGGCACATATCCTTAACAGGTTTCCAGTAAATCGGTGCATAAAACACCGTATGAATTGTGGACTGGGAGAAAACCGACTGTGAATTATTTTCATGTATGGGGCTGTCCTGCTGAAGCAAGGATTTTTAGTCCAGTTATGGGAAAGTTAGACCCCAAGACAGTCAGTTGCCATTTTATTGGTTATCCTGACAAATCTAAAGCATATCGGTTCTATTGTCCAAATCAAGCAACAAAGTTTGTTGAAACAAGACACGATGTGTTCTTGGAAAATGATATGATGAGGGGGAGTATGACACCTCAGGAAATAATATTGGAAGAAAGCCGGGAATTTTTCCCAGTTCCAATAATTCAAGAACCAGTTTTCCCGGTGTCTACTGAAGTTGCACCTCCTGTTGAGAGGGATATTAGAGCAACTCCTGCTGAAAGTCATGTGGCTATTTCAGATGTCACACCTGATGATGTTATTGTTGAAGACGTTCAGCAGCCTCAAATTATTGATGAAGTGCCAAATAATGAACCTCTCAGAAGGTCACAACAGACTAGGAAGTCTGCTATTCCTGATGATTATGTCACCTATATGAGTGAAGATATGAATGAATCCATGTTGAATAATGATCCTACCTCATTTAAAGAAACCATGCAAAGCGAATTTTCGTTTGAATGGCTTAATGCTATGAAAGATGAAATGAAGTCCGTGAGCACTAATGAAGTATGGGACTTAGTAGAAATCCCTAAAGGAGCTAAAGTTGTTGGATGTAGGGTCTATAAAACCAAACGTAACTCCAAGGGTGATATCGAAAGGTTCAAGGCAAGATTGGTGGCAAAAGGATTTACTCAAAGAGAAGGGATTGATTATAATGAGACCTTTTCACCTGTCTCTTCTAAAGATTCCTTCAGAATTATGATGGCACTTGTGGCTCATTATGATTTAGAGCTGCATCAGATGGATGTTAAAACAACATTCCTAAATGGAAACTTATATGAGGATGTTCTCATGGCACAACCGGAAGGTTTTGTTGTGGAAGGAAAAGAACATTTGGGATGTCATCTTAAGAAATCCATCTATGGCTTGAACCAAGCATCACGACAGTGGTATTTTAAGTTTGATCAAGTCATAAAGAAATTTGGTTTTAAAGAGAATAAAGTGGACAATTGTGTTTATGTTAAGTTCAGGGGGGAGTAAGTTTATCTTCCTGATACTGTATGTTGATGACATACTTCTAGCCAGCAGTGATAAAAACATTTTGCTGGAAACTAAGAGGTTTCTATCCTCTAGTTTTGATATGAAGGATCTCGGTGAAGCAGCTTATGTCTTAGGAATTGAAATTCACCGAGATAGATCCGGAGGGATCTTGGGGCTATGTCACAGAGCATATATTGAGAAGGTACTGAAAAAGTACAACATGTATAAGTGCTCAGCCTCGCCTGCTCCTATTGTTAAGGGCGATAAATTTGGGACCTTTCAGTGTCCTAGAAATGATTATGAATCTGCGCAAATGAAGTCAATTCCTTATGTATCCATTGTTGGAAGCATTATGTATGCACAAGTGTGCACTCGCCCTGATTTAGCATTCGTGACCGGGATGCTTGGCAGATATCAGTCTAATCCAGGTTTGGATCACTGGAAGGCTGCTAAAAAGGTCTTGCGTTATTTGCAAGGAACTAAAGGCCTCATGCTCACTTATAAGAAATCTGATAACCTCGAAGTGGTTGGTTATTCAGATGCTGATTTTGCGGGGTGTGTTGACACTAAGAAATCCACTTCAGGATATATTTTCACCCTCGCAAAAGGAGCTATTTCATGGAAAAGCTCCAAACAGACTGTCACTGCATCGTCAACAATGCAGGCATAATTTGTGGCATGTTATGAGGCTACCGGGCAGGCAGTATGGCTGAAGAATTTTATCCCGGGACTCAGAGTGATTGATAGCATTTCCAAGCCACTCACTCTTTACTGCGATAATCAACCCGCAGTAATCTATTCGAGTAACAACAAATCAAGTGGTGCTGCCAAACACATTGATATAAAGTATCATGTTGTGAAAGATAGAATCCAGGATCAGACAATCGACGTCAAGTACATAAGTACTAGGTTGATGTTAGCGGATCCGCTCACAAAAGGCTTACCACCCAGTGTTTTTAAAGAGCATGTTGCCGGCATGGGTTTGGTTGAAAGCTTTTGATCCTGGTAATGTTGGGACCAATGAAACACCATCTCCCCGAAAGGCTCATTCCGAGATTAGATGAGAACCATATCCAATTGGTTCAGCAGTACTTAATTGACTGTTGTAATCTATTGTCTTGGTGTACTGTTTCATCAAAAGGATGAGTCTGTAATGTTTATGATGTTTATGTAAAGTATTATGTAAATTAATGTAATGTATAATGAGAATAAAGTTTATGGAGCTCAAAAAGTTTAAGGAGTTTCATTTCGATATGAGGTGATGTATTATAGTCACTAGGTTCAGTGGCATCTCTTTTAGCCATTGAAATCTTTTCTTCTTAATGCATTACCTTGTTGAAAAGTGAAATTATAAAGTTTAAAGTTTTACGATCAAGGGGGAGAATGTTGTGATGTTGATCGTTAAGCTAAAGTCAACACGTTCACACATGTTCTGATCAGGAACATTAGTACTCTAAAATCAATGGTGTGGGTCCCCCCAGTGCACAGTACAATATTTATAAGGAGGGAGAGAAGAAATGAGGATGAGGTGTGATTCTGGCTGCTGCTCTCGCAGCTCTCTCACTCTCTCTCCCACGAGAACAGAGGCTACTGATCGAGCCTGTTGCTGGAGCACTGGGAAGGGCTCATCCCAGCCACCTGAATATCTCTGGGTGTTTATCTAGGTGGTTTTGGATCAAGATCAAGGTACGTGTGGTATCTGTTTGAGCAGGAACTGATCAAGGCCAAGCATAAAGGTTGTTGGCTTCATCCTCAGATCAAGGTATGATCTGTTATCTTATTCCTGTGGCTCAAGCTTATGCTAGACGTTCACACATGTTCTGATCAGGAACATTAGTACTCTAAAGTCAATGGTGTGGGTCCCCCCAGTGCATAGTACAATATTTATAAGGAGGGAGAGAAGAGATGAAGATGAGGTGTGATTCTGGCTGCTGCTCTCGCAGCTCTCTCACTCTCTCTCCCACAAGAACAGAGGCTACTGATCGAGCCTGTTGCTGGAGCACTGGGAAGGGCTCATCCCAGCCACCTGAATATCTCTAGGTGTTTATCTAGGTTGTTTTGGATCAAGATCAAGGTACTGGTGGTATCTGTTTGAGCAGGAACTAATCAAGGCCAAGCATAAAGGTTGATGGCTTCATCCTCAGATCAAGGTATGATATGTTATCTTATTCCTGTGGCTCAAGCTTATGCTAGTTGATCCTTTTGGATGTTTCTATCAGTACAGACCCAGATTCCGAGTTCGTCGCCTGATCGACGGATGTCGAATCTTCCATCTTTTCTATGGGATCATAGTTTTCTGTCTTTTCCATGGGATTTTCGTCTTCCATGTTTTCAGCGAGCTCTGATTGCACCATGCCAATAAAGTGCAATCTGGCTGCAGACATCTTCTGAAAGGCGGCAAATCCAGTCGTTTTTTGGCGGTATGCAATTATTGAGGCTTGATCTGTCCCTATGTATGAATAGGATAGATCTGAGCAGATTTCGCCATTGAAGCCTTCATTTATTGGGCATAGGGAGGGTGGGATCAAATTGCTTCCACCACGGAATCCCATTGTTTCTGCTGTCAAACCGATAAAAATATTAGCAGATCCGATTGGTAAGACACAAGCACTTTGCAGGCGATTCCGTGCCGGCATATAGGATCCGGTGTTGAGAAAGCGTCCGGCGTTTCCGTCAAATTCCAGACTTCCGACAGTGATCGTGCTGCCTATTCCGCCGAGTATTCCCGCTCTAAATGTAACTCCCGATGCTGCAGGCCCCATGGCGGGCGCCAACTATCGAGACTTCATAGTTAGAATCATGGACGGGGGTGCCATAAGTTTGCTGGTAGAACCGTCGTGGAACGTGGGAGAACTGGTAGCGAGGACACGATTTACCCACGTTTGGTATGATGCGACTATGGTGGCGTTCCTACTCCTGCAATATCACTAAAATTAGGGCTGAAGGCTGAAGGATACACAGTACAATTGTGAGTATGGTTTCGCTAACTCGGCGAGGATGAACTTCTCAGCGAGTTGGCTTCTAGCTATTGTCTTGTTGTTCTCTCGCTCCCGTCCGGCTTTATATAGATAGCCGGACTAGGGCTTACGTGGAGTAAACCTAGAAGACTACAGAAAGTATCTAATATTGGAAAGGAAGGTATCCGTCTTCTTCTCCAAGTCGTATCACGTGTGGGCCGTGATCCGAGTTCTTCTGGAATCTGGCTTCCTGCGCGTCAGGAGACTGGGCCGCCCAATGGACTTTGCTACATTACCTACAGGCCACCCTGGTAACCCGGCCTTTGGCCAATGCCGTACATGCACGCATTTGGCATATATCCGACACCCCCTCTAGGTGCACCCCAGTAATCACGATGATACTAATCCTTGCGGTATTGATGTCCACCTCCAGCACGGTCATCACGACGATACTCATCCTTGCGGTATTGATGTCGACCTCCAGCACGGTCATGACGACGATACTCTCCACGACGATACTCGTCACGACGATACTGCTCATGGTATCGACCACCACCACTGTCATCATGACGAAACTGTCCATCATCTCGACGGTAATGTTGTCCACCGTCGCCACAATCATTACGGCGATAGTACCCATCATCTCAGCGGTACTGCTGCTGTCCACCACGGTCATCACGGAAACGTCCTGCATCTCCTCGATGATCACCATGGTAATCATCACGACGTGGTTGTCCATGTCCATCATCACGGCGAAACTGTTGTCCACCAGTACCCCCACGAGCAGCGGCATTAGCTTATGACTAAAACACCACATTGTTTTGTCCGGATTCAGAAAGTGTAGATTACCTGTAATCGTATGCTTTAAGCTAAGCACACATGTCAGTTAGAGTGGTGTTCGGGACATCATTAATAGATGCTACAAAGGGTGTATACTCTCCATCGAGGTCGGCAAGGATGTAGCCTTTAAGTTCATCATCATCAAATACTTTCCCTACTGCTATAAGCTCAGAAACAAAACCTTTCATCTTTTCAATAATCTGTGCCACCGTCAGATTGTGCTTCTTGGTGTTGAAGCGCCCCGCACAATATTGACACGGGCGTGAGATTGGGACGAGAAGAGCTCGTCAATAGCGGTAGCGGACCTGAACTCCTGCGAGTGCTCGAGGCCAATGACCTGATCAAGAAGCTCCGGATCTAGGGTTTTAACAAGGTAACTTAGAACAGTTTGATCTCGAGCAAGCCATACACCATATGCCTCACTCGCCATAGTGGTTTTCTTGTGTTGCGCATCTTGAATCTCCACAGTTTTGGGCGGTGCGGGATTGGAACCATCTAACAGTCCCATGACCTGCGCACCGCGAACAGCCGGAAGTACTTGAGCCTTTCAGAACAAGTGGTTATCACGTGTCAACTTCTCCCTCAGAGAAGCTCCAAGTGCAGCCACGAGGGACGCTGCAGCAGACGATGAAGCTGACGCCATTGGATCTAGTGTTTTTCGGGTTGTGGGTGTTTTCTTGGGTTGTTTTTGGAGGGAGGATCTTCACGGCGATGGGATCAACACCGGCGCCTGGGTTTTTTGGTTGTGGATTCTTGGTTTTCTTGGTTATCGGTTGTCGGGGTCCTGCACTCGGCAATCGCTGGCGGGGTTTTTTTTCTCGAGATCGATCTACTCCCTAGACGTTGGAGGCTAGCTCTGATGCCATGTCAACTAGGGTAGTAACCTCTCCCTAGTCCGGGTTATGTGTTATATAGTGTGTAGAATAACCCAAAACGGGTATAATACAAAGGGGTATACGACACTAGTGGAAACAACCCCTCTCGTCCAGGGGGCCAGGGGGCACCTGTCCCGGTTGCAACCAGATCCGGGACCTATGCCACGCATTGGTCCCGGTTTGTGTGCCCAGGGCAGCAGAAATCGCCTGGGGGCATTGGTCCCGGTTCGTTGGGAGATATTGGTCCCGGTTCGTGCCAGGGACCGGGATTAATGCCTAGCCACAGGACACATGGCACACGAATGAGAATTTGTCCCGGTTCAGACCACGAACCGGGACAAATGTCCCCCTTCCCCTATATATACTGCCCCAGCCCCCCCTTCCATATTTTTTTTTGCTTGGAGGTGAGAGGGAGGTGGGTGTTAGTGTGTGTTATTTTACTATGCACACGAGGTGTTCGACGAAATTCCCGAGCCACACATAAACTCACTGAAAATGGTATCTTCGACCGAGGTTAACAAACTTATCTTTTTCATCTGTAACTGATACATAAAAAAGTAGTATTTGTCGATATAATGTGGTCATTTCTGTATTAATATGTTATTGTAATGTATTTTGATAAACTTAATTATACGATGCAGATGGATGCACGGCAGCGATGGATGTACGGTGACCGACGCACTTCCGAGTATATGGCAGGCCTGAATGCATTTCTTGTTGTAGCTCAGGCGAACAAAGATAATGGCTTCATGTGTTGCCCATGTGTTGATTGTCGGAACGTCAGAGAGCACTCTTCCGAAAGAATCCTTCACGGCCATCTACTTCGGAGAGGTTTCATGCCCAGCTATAATTGCTGGACGAAGCATGGAGAAAGAGGGGTTGTGATGGAAGACGATGAAGAAGAAGAAGATCCTTTGTTCCCTGAATACGACGATACTGCAATGGAAGAGAATGCAGAAGAAGGAGGTGATCAAGAACATGCATCAGAAGAACCCGATGATGATCTTGGCCGAGTTATTGCTGATGCAAGGGAAGACTGTGAAAATAAATTGGAGAGGTGGAAGCTGGACAACATGTTACAGGATCACAAAAAATTGTTGTACCCAAATTGCGAAGATGGTAGCACAAAGCTCGGCACCACACTTCAGGCTGTAAGTGGACACGGGCTGTCCACGGCGCCGTGAACCCCTGCCCACTTAATTGCGTCCGTGAACACCCGTGGACAAACTATCTTAATTGGTGGGCAGCCGCGGCTAATCCGCTGCCCAATTAAGCCCACTAGTTTCTCCTCGTCCTCTCTCTCTCGTTCTAAAAAGGAGACAGATTACTCCGCTTTTCTGGATCCTATCCTGACTGACGGGCAGCAACAGCTGGTGATGGCAGTGTCGATGAACACGTACGAGCACACGTGCGCAGCCAGGTCTTAGCCCGCCATTCATGGAGCCTAGCGCGAGCGGGCTCGTGCGCGCATTGGCGGCGGCCTGGTCTCGCCGCCCGATGGACCGCCCACCGGAATCCCTAACTCGCCGTCCACCACGAGCGTGTGCAGACGAGAGTGCCGCCGCTGCCATGAGCGCCGTCGGCAGACGAGAAACAACAGACGGCCGGCAACCTGCTCATGCGCCGGTGACTGATTAGGCTTTGCCTAACTCGCCGTCCACCACGAGCGCGCGCGGACAAGAGTGCCACCACTGCCATGAGCGCCGTCGACACAGGAGAAACATCAGACCGCCGCGAAAACCTGCTCATGCCGCGGTGACTGATTGTCTTTCTAGGAACAGAGGTGGTGCGGCACACAGTGCAGCCATGAGAAGAAGTGCATGCTGCGCAACAGCCGCTTGATCGTCATGCATATTATGGCGGGTTTAAGTGGGGCTGACGGCCGCCGCTAAATTAGGCGGAGTTAAGTGGACATAATACATAGTCCCACTTAACTAAACGGGCATAAGCGGCAAGTAAGTGGACAGCCGTGGACGTGTCCACTTACAGGTCTAACCACACTGCAGTTGCTGAAATGAAAGACACAGAACGGTGTGACTGACAAGGCATTTGAGAGTTTACTTCAACTAATGAAGCCAAAACTTCCAAAGAATAATGAATTGCCTGAGAGTACGTACGAAGCAAAGAAAGCTCTCTGCCCTCTAGGATTAGATGTGCAGAAGATACATGCATGCATTAATGACTGCATCTTCTACCGCGGTGAGAAGTACGAGAATTTGGATGAATGTCCGGTATGCACTGCACTGCGGTATAAGATCAGAGCAGATGACCCTGGTGATGTTGACGGCGAGCCCCCCCCGTAAGAGGGTTCCTGCAAAGGTGATGTGGTATGCTCCTATAATACCACGGTTAAAACGTCTGTTCAGAAACAAAGAGCATGCTAGGTTGTTGCGATGGCACAAAGAAGACCGTAAGAAAGACGGAAAGTTGAGGCACCCCGCCGATGGATCGCAGTGGAGAAAGATCGAGAGAGACTTCCCATACTTTACAGGAGAGGCGAGAAACTTATGGTTTGGTCTAAGTACAGATAGCTTTAATCCTTTTGGGGAGCAGAGCTCCAGTCATAGCACCTGGCCTGTAACTCTATGTATGTACAACCTTCCTCCTTGGTTGTGCATGAAGCGCAAGTTCATTATGATGCCAGTTCTCATCCAAGGCCCGAGGCAACCTGGCAACGAAATTGATGTGTATCTAAGGCCATTAGTGGAAGAACTCTTACAATTGTGGGGCAAACCAGGTGTACGTGTGTGGGATGAGAACGAACAAAAGCCGTTTGACCTACGGGCGTTGCTTTTCGTAACCATCAATGATTGGTCTGCTCTTAGTAACATTTCCGGACATACAAACAAGGGATACAATGCATGCACACATTGTTTGGATAAGACTGACAGTGTTTTTTTTGGATAAATGTAAAAAGGTTGTATATCTGGGGCATCGTAGATTTCTTCCGATCAAGCATCCCGTAAGAAAGAAAGGAGGGAAGCATTTCAGAGGTGAGGCAGATAACCGGAAGAAGCCTGACCTCCGTAGTGGTAATGATATATTCGATATGGTCAAGGACCTAGAAGTAATCTTTGGTAAGGCTGCTGGCAGCCAACCAGTTCCGTACGGCCCTGATAAGCGCGCACCCATGTGGAAGAAGAAATCTATATTTTGGGAGCTACCCTATTGGAAAGTTTTAGAGGTCCGGTCTTCGATCGACGTGATGCACGTGACAAAGAATCTCTGTGTCAATTTGCTCTCCTTCCTGGGCATGTATGGGAAGTCAAAAGATACGCCAGAAGCACGGGAGGACCAGCAACGTATGAAAGACCCAAGCAACAAGCACACAGATACAAGGCGCCATTACTTAAGCAGGTACGCTCTTACTAAAGCAGAGAAGGAAATATTCTTTGAAGTCCTTTACAGTATCAAGGTTCTGTCTGGCTTCTCGTCGAATATAAAGGGGATAATAAACATGGCAGAGAAAAAATTCCAAAACCTGAAGTCTCATGACTGCCACGTGATTATGACGCAGTTGCTTCCGATTGCATTGAGGGGGCTTCTACCGGAAAATGTTCGAGTACCCATTGTGAAGCTATGTGCATTCATGAACGCAATATCTCAGAAGGTAATCGATCCAGAAATTCTGACAAGATTACAGAGGGATGTGGTCCAGTGTCTTGTTAGTTTTGAGTTGGTGTTCCCACCATCCTTCTTCAACATTATGACTCATCTCCTGGTTCACCTATGTGAAGAGATTCATATTCTCGGTCCGGTATTTCTACACAATATGTTCCCCTTTGAGAGGTTCATGGGAGTCTTGAATAAATATGTTCATAACCGTGCTAGGCCAGAAGGAAGCATCTCGAAGGGCTATGGAACAGAGGAGGTCATTTGGTTCTGTGTTGACTTTATTCCTGACCTTAAAACGATTGGTGTTCCTGAATCGCGGCATGAGGGGAGACTGAGGGGAAAAGGAACGCTGGGAAAGAAAACAATGATACCCAGGGACGGGCATTCTTCCACAAAAGCACACTACACAGTTCTACAAAATTTTATGTTCATGGCTACGTATCTCGAGGAACACAAGAATATTGTACGCTCCGCAAACCCGGGGAAGAATGACTCATGGATTAAACGCAAACACATGGAGACTTTCGGAAGTTGGTTGCAAACACATCTTATAAATGACACCAATGTTGAAGATCAGCTGTACATGTTGGCAGGGTCACCATCTTCGACTATTGGGAGCTTTCAAGGGTACGAGATAAAATAGGAATACATTTTACACGATCTCCCAAGATAAGAAGAGCACCAATCAAAACAGTGGTGTCCGCTTTGATACAACAAACGAGAATGGAAAAAATGACATATACTATGGTTACATAGAGGAGATATGCGAAATGATGCTCAGAGTGAACCTTCGAAGGAGAACTATGGTTTTTCTGTTGTAGACGAAGATCCCAAATTCTCCGTGTTAAAAAGGTACAACTCGCTTTGTCGAACTTTATATAAAGTTGCAGTGATTATGAGGAGCATTGCCGAAATTGATTGGCCTTGCCTTAAATAATTCGGCTTAGTGGGTTCATCTATGCATGCATCCGTCGCGGCGATCGCAGTGATTATGAGGAGAAACGCCTTCGATCGGGTCATCATCATTTGGAGACGCAGAATGCCTTGTATGCTCTGGACTCACTCGGAAGATCACAAGAGAAAACAAAAATTGTAAGATATTTATATTCAAATTATATGCAAATAGTAAAATAATTAATAGTTTCAATAGTTAAAATAATTATTTAGTTAAACGAAAAATGGATTTGAATTAGTTATGCAAATTCTAGCACTTTGCATGTTGAATTTTTTGTCAAATTCGAAAGTATATAGAAGTTATTAATGTGCAAACTTAAACAATTTCAAATTTTTGGCGCTAAAAAATTTGGGCGCGCAGGGTGCCACCAAATTTCGAAATAAGTATTGGTCCCGGCCCGTGGTACCAACCGGAACCAAAGGGGGTGCCTCTAGTCCCGGTTGATGGCACGGGCCGGGACTAGAGGCCCAGTTGTATAAATATCTCGGCCCTCTCTCCAGGCCGAGCCACCCCCCAGGACAGCGGACATGTCTTGGCGAAGCCCTGCCGGCGGCGGGAACGGATAGGAAGATCCCACCGGTGCTGGTTCCACCGGCGGGGTTGACTAGGGGACGCGTTTTTCGACACAAAATATATATATTTAAAAGGCCCGGGGGCCGTGCTTACATAGGGGGGCGGCAGCGCGGCCACAAACGGCCGGCCGTGCTTACATCGGGGGCGGCGGCGCGGCCACAGGCGGCCGGCCTTTTCTTGGGGGGGGGGGGGTGTGTAGTAGCCTAGGCGCTTATATCTATTTTTGGGGGGGGGGGGGGGGGAGGGCGCACCGGCGCCGGCCTACTCCTCATCGGAGGAGATGCAGTGGTAGGCAGGTGCCTGCCACAGGTGGGTAGGCAACTGGGGCGGGCCCGCCGGTGGCTGCGGAGGCATCGGGGCGCGTGCGGCGGCGGCGGTGGCAGCTCCTCCGGCGGCGGCGGCGGCAGCTCCTCCTGAGCCCATTCGCCACCGGTCCACACCCAGACCATCCCGTACTTCAGGCCGGGGGGCAGCGGCTGTGGCGGCGGCTGGTCCTCTGACGCCTCCAGCTCGGCGTTCATGGCCTGCCACCACGGCGCAGGCGCTAGAGGGGGCGACATCGCGTCGTCGGTGGCGGCGGCGGCGGCCAGGACATGCTCCCACCGCTTGACCTCGTCCTCGACGAGGGAGCGGCGGGAGGCCTCCAGGCCGGCCTGGAGCTCGGGGTCCGATTCGTCCTCGGCGATGTCCTCCAGGAGCCATAGCTCCGGCTCCCTGCCGGGCGGTGGCGCGGGGTAATCGGCGGCGTTCTCCTCCGGGGCCGTGGGGATGTAGGAGCGACGGCGCTGGTCGTGCTCCTGCTGGAGCCAGACGACCCAGTTGGGGGAGCTGCGCGCGTACGCGCGGTCCCTGAGGAGGTGGGCCGGCAGGAGCGCGCCGGCGGTCGATCTCTTCGCGCACGGCCGCATTGGTCGGGGCTGGCGGCACGGGAATGCGCTGCAGGTTCAAGTGCCAGCCGTCCGGGAGGTGGACGTCCGGCCAGAACACCGGCGTGGCGTGGTCCCAGTGCCACTCGGCCTCCTCCTTCCGCAGGTAGCGGCGGAAGCGCTTGCCCGGCGCGGCGTGGGGCGGCGGGCGCGCTGCCGGAGGTGGAGCGGGGACGCGTGGCTGGCCCCCAATGCGGACGCCTCCCGGACCGAAGCCGAAGGCCTCCGTCGGCGCGCGGGGGACGCCGCCGCCTCTCTGGCCGGCGCCGCTCGAGGACCCGGCCTCGTGCTCATTCTTCGCACGCTTGAACCAGCGGTGGGGCGACATGGCGGCTAGGGTTGGGTGAGCAGGGACACGTCCGGGGTGAATGGGGTGTACGGGCGGCGGGGGGCCTTTAAAAAGGACCCGTGCGGGACTGGCATGCCAACCGGCGGCCGGAACGTGGCGGCGGTTGCAGGCGGACATGAATGCGGAGGGAAGCCGAGGCGTGCCGTTCGTGGCCACGCGCGCGCGGGGAAGTGGAGGCGCGGGAAGACGAGGCGGCCAATGGGCCCTTTGACCGCGCGTGGATGTGGTCTTACTTTAAGGGACCGGGCGAGCCAACCACTAGGTCGCCGGCCAGTGGCCCCTTTGACCCCGTGGCCAGTGGCCCCTTTGACCGAATGTAGCCACTGGGCTTAATAAAAGACGCGGGCCAGTCGGCCCTTTGACAAAAATGTGGCCACTGGGCTAAATTAAATACGTGGGACAGTGGACGCGGTTGGGGAAGGGGAGGCCGGTTGGGGATTGCGGACAGAAGCGAAAAAATTGAAAAAAAAAAAAACCTGCCACAGCAGAAAAAGTGGTCGCAATATAGATTTTTCAGAGAAGGTATCCATCCGGGTTCCTAACACGAACCGGGACAAACTCCCTGGCCAGATTCGCCACGTGGGCCATCCCTACCATACCGGGTCCTGGCACAACCGGGACCAATGGGGAGGGCCATTTGTTCCGGCTGGCCCATCCCGGTTGCACAACCGGGACAAATGTGACTTACCAACCGGGACTCATGCCTCTGTTTCCACTAGTGCGAACTAGGTAGAGTACTACTCTATACCAGTACGTATAGGAAAAGGAAAACGAAATACAATGCTTAACAGGGACGACGCCACTAGGCCTGGCAAAGCCGATACAGCCACGCCGGGAACCACCGAGGTTCAGCGCCCATGCGATCTAGGGTCATTAGTCGGTGAAGAAGAAGCAACATGCGGCGCCGGCATCCCGCTGATGCACCGCACACCAGGAACTTCCCATCGCCATCTTCCACCAGCCCGCCTCATGGCCGCCGCCCCTGAAACACGCGCCCATGGCCTCCAACATCCCACACAGGGCGCGAAAGAACACCCCGTCACCCTACGGTGGCGGGCCCGCCGCCACCGCGGCTCAGGCCGGCGGCAGCGGCGGAGGAGATCTCAGACGAGGTGTGCTACGTGGCGCTAGGATATTCTTGTGGTACGTTGTGTAGGGAGCGATGAGGAGGCTGCCGCGGAAGATGTCGCGCCATAGTGGTAGCTCCTGGCTTCGCATCTTTCATGGCAAGCCAGGAGAAGAGTAGGCTGCGGCAGAGCAGGGTGCGTGGATCATCATCTCGGTATCTTCCGATGTGGTGCGACACGATCGTCGGCACATGCTGGATAAATAGCGGTAGAGGTGTGACGCGTCACTGGAGGGGATAAGCGAGGGGATGACGATCGGGCGGGTAGACTTGAGTATGGGTCGGAATAGATGTAACAAAACAGTAAAGTACTTGGAATTGTACTCGTGCACATGTCCGGGTCGGTTCATTGGTAAACGCCCTCCAGCCAAGCTAACATGATATATATAAAGAACCAGGTATAGGCCTAGTACGTACCAGAAAACAGAGAAGCCAAAGAAGTGGAGAGAAGCTCCATCCATCGTAATTTCGTAAGCAGAGCAGCAGGCAATCACGGAGATCGGTCGAGGAGGATGGCCGACATCGAGAACGGTCTCCACGACTCGCTCATCGCCACGGCGGAGCCAGATGAGGAGGCTAACCGACGTCGCCGGCTCCGAATCGTAGTCGTGTTGAATCTCGTCCTCTCGGCAGTTGCCGTTGTCGAATTCTTTGTGTGCCTCTATTACGGCTTAAAGAACCCAAGCTTCCCGCTCTGGGCCCTGGTTCCCGCCTTGGCGATACTAGCCCTCCTCGTAGGTGCCCCGTTTTTACGCGCTCGCCATATTGTTTGGGAAGTTGTACGTGAGATTTGTAACCCAGAGGAAGAAAGGCAGATAGTAGATGGTTAAATGTAGTAGAGGATCATCATCTTGCCCTGAGGTAGGATTATGAAATATCATGCATATCGATCGTGAGTGTGTCTATAGTATGGTTATATTTTTGAAAAATTGTGGTCACATACTTAGTAAGTGAAAATCGAGGATTTCATATCGATCGGGTTGTATTAATTGTATGGAGAATATATCAAAATGGTTTATTCCAAGTATTACCGGTCCTCCGTCTCACTCGAATTTAGTCCCTTCTCGCCGCTAGTGTGGAACAATATTTGGCTTTAGAGCATCTCTGCCAGGCCCCTTATTTTCAGTGTTGCTACACCTACGGATAGATCTTACGGGATTCAACCTACGGATTGACGTGACAACGTTTCGTTGGAGTGGTGGAGGGCTCACGGCTCAAATTCATGGGGGGCGATTAATGGGAGAAAGACACGTACTTCCGTAGGTTGATTTTTGTACGATTTTATCCGTACGTATAATGTTTCCGCCTTATTTTGCTATCCCTTATAAGGCTTTTGCAGTTCGGTTTTTCCCCTTTTAGAGGGCCATGTGTGTCGTGCAGAAAAGAACCCCCTAAATCGAACTGGTTTTTTTTTTTTTGTAAAATGCATTCGCCCAAGAATTCAGAACAAACATTAGTTCACCGTACCGACAACTTCGTCATCACATCAACGATTTTTTAGATCGACAACCTAATCATCAGATTGTTCCCACCGCCCTAACCCTAACCTAAACCGAAAAGTAGGACCGCCGGAGCCCGTCGGGGGTGCAACAACAGCGCTCACTCGTTGTCAGAGGCGAGGTCGATGAAGACCTTGTCCTGCACCTCACATTCGCGGCGCCATTCCTCTGCCTTCTCATGTGCCGCGCGCAAGGCAGCAACCCCATGTTCTAGGGTGAGGACGTTAAACTCCTTGCCCTGTTGGCGCCGATTCGTCAGCTCCTCCTCCCGCAAGCTGCGCACGCCTTCCATGGCGTCATCGGGGATGAATTCCCACTGCCCCGTCGAATACCGCCGGGTCGTTCCCGTCAAGCAGGAGCTCCTCCTCCTCCTCCCTATTCGGCGGCGGAAGCAGCATGTGCGGTCCCGCGCCAGAAGAGCTCCCCGCATCGAAGCGGCGCGCGTGGCAGCGGACCAACTCGTCGGCCTCGCGGTGGAGGAGGGACGACAGTGGTGACGATCCCATGTTCGTCCATAGGTGCAAGAATGGGGGGGCGTCAGTGTGACCCGTGGAATAAATGAAGTACCAGTTTTGGATGTAGGAAAAAGTAACGAGGAAGGTATGTATAGTAATAAAGTGTATACAATTGTATGCGGCTAAGAAATAACATATTTATCTCTATATATCATGATACAAACTTTTTTGTGCAATAATGTTGTAGAATTTCATGTTATTTCAAGTTGTTCCGACATACATTAGGATACATAATACCAAGTGTGGTTGAGAAGTACCAATCAACTTTAATTGTTTATAATGACTTTGTTGGCAATCACCAAATACCTATCTACACACTAAGGGTGTGCCCTCCTTGAGATGATCTGTAAATAAGCTCTCATGGGAACAATTCTGGTGTATATATGTTGGTAGAGAAAAACAAAATTGAAGACTATGCACCATAGTTCGCTGCCTATCTAGGTGTACCCCTAGGCTTAGGAACCATCGAGAATTCAGTTACCACAATTCAAGCTTGGTGAAGGCGATGTGTACCCGTTCGTAGAGTTTCTCTCCTCATGTCTGGTGACACAGACGGCGAGTCCAGGTTTCACCTCTGTCTCCGAGATTGTTTCTACCTCCTCCTCCGATTGAGTTGTTCCTTACGGGTTTAAGATAAATCGGAATCATTCTACCCGTTTTTGAAATATAGAAAGTTGACGAGGTTGATCAAATGAGACAAATATAGCGTGTGGCTCCACTTGAGGCCTTGAGGTCCTACAACCATAGTTTATCCAGTATTTTCATGTTTCTTTGTTTCAAAGATATTTATTTATTCGGACTACTTAGGTCAACCTTACAAGTTTTCATTTTTAATTTAATTAAATACTACCATATGTTATTTTAAAAGTATTTTTCAAGTTGAAAACATCTTTATTTGGTACTAGAAATGTCATTACAATTTACATTGGTCCATTAACATTAATTAAAAAAAATTGGTAAAAAAAGGCGTATAAAAATCATTAAAACTTGGTTTTCTCTTACTGAAATTGGTTTCCATCATGGTTAGACATTTCACAGACGTGGAATCCTGATCGTCATAATTTATTTTAAAAATATTAAAAACAGGGAAGACAAGAAAAATGAAAAACATGAATTTCTAGAAAAAAATGGACGTTAAACAATAAGGAAACCTCGACCTTTTTTATGTTAAAAAGGAATATAATTGTCAAACCCAAGAATTTCAGAAGAAAAAAATGCTTTGAAAAGCTTGCCGAAAGATGAGTAAAAAATGATAAAAATATTGTAAAATATTTTAGTTGGATGCATGGTATTATCTTAAAATATGTTCCTTTATTTTGAAAACCTCCATTTATTTCTTTAATTCCTCGACTAATTTTCAACTAAGTTTCTACAAAGGATATTTATTTTCAACTAAAATTAGACTCCTCGTATGATTGTCTAATCCAAAAGGTGTGGCATGGGGATGCGAATGCGGGTGAGTGGATATGTATCTAGATTCCTGGCCACAAACATCCATTTTTCCCAACTTGTGTAAAAAATTAAGACTTTAAAACAACGACCGCTCAAATTTCCTGTCAAACGAGATCTCTGACGACATTAACGTGCAGGACGCCTAGTTTGCACGCAAGCAACATGAGTTGAGAGTTCCCTCGGCGTGGAAACTGAGTCAAACGACGACAGGAGTGGCGAATGTGTAAACAAGAGCTAGAGACAATAAATTTGGATGGCGACAATGCATTGTCAACTTGGCAATATTTTAGTGCTATTGTTTTCATGCCAGCAGATCCATCAACACCCCCGAGATGAGGGAGAGATACATGGAGATTCGAAAGGGAAGTGCAGTAGCGCACATGCTTCGATCCATGTTCGTTCGTGCGTGCATATATGTTGTTGTACTCCCTCCGTCTCAAATTAATTGTTTCAAACTTGGATAAAAGTGGATATATCTAACACTAAAACTTGTCTAGATATATCCACTTTTGTCCAACTTTTAGACAATTAATATGAGTTGGAGGGAGTATCTGCAAGCTAACCTATATTAATCGAGGGTAGAGTTCGTTTAGCCGTTAGGAATAGCATCCGTGACAGGCTTAGCTGGCACGTATACAGTTGTTTACTACACATGTTGATATACGTTAATAACGCACGCATGCACACTTGGCCTAGGATTATAGGTGTGGAGCAACTGCACCTGCAGTCAAGTGGCGAAACCCACCAGGAATCAGCGGCACCACCGGAAGACACCATGTTAGCGGAAAGCAAGAACCTTTATCTCGCAAGATCGACGGAATTCAACCGGGTAGGACACTCCACGGAAGCTCACTATCGGCAGGCCCCTGGTGTTAAAATATAACGCCTAGCCCTTTCCATCAGTTCGAACTTTTAGAATAATTGGCTAGTGAATCAATTCAATACCTGGAATCGGAATCCTCAACTTAACATGCACTGCGCACCAACCCCAGAGGTCCCAAAACAAGAACACATCCAGATCTGAAAACCTATGGTGGCATCTCCGGCTGTAGCCGAGCCACCTCGGCCTAGAGGTTATAAGGCTAAGAAATTACATATGTTATGTCCATATAACATCATAAAATATATTTTTGTGCATTAATGGTGTAGAATTTCATGTTATTTCAATTTTTTACGACATTCAGCAGGATGCATAATACCAAGTTTGGTTGAGAATTACCGATCCACTTTATCGGTTATAATGACTTTGATGACAATCACCAAATAGCTATCTACAGAGTAAGGGCCCTCCTTAACCTAGTTGAGGTGATCTATAAATAAGCTCTCATGGGAACATTTTTGGTGTGCGTTGGCAGAGAAAATCCATGTATAACACTATGCACCATAGTTCGCTGCCAATCTCGCTGTACCACTAGGCTTAGGAAGTATCGAGAATTCAGTTACCACAATTCAAACTTGGTGGCCTAATGTAACTTGTCGAATCCATGGTAGCCACATAGATGTTTGCCCCGACAATGGTCTTAATCTTGTACCGGATGGTTGTTATATTAATATAGTGAGGTGAAAGTGTATCGAGAGAAGTTCATCCACAAGTTCATCCATAGCACACGAAGCACAAGTATTGTAAGGCTGGTGGAAAAGATGAGAGGGCAGAGGCAAAGAACAGCCACTGATTCTCAGGGGCCCACACCACACTCTTAGTAATGAGTAATTAAGTAACGAAGATGTTCCGATCAAATGAGGCATAAGCATCACTGTCGGTATGGACTGAACGGACCTCTCATCATCAACTGCTACTTAATTCAGTCGCTTTCCGTTTAACATGCTACTAACTGCTGGCCCCATACACACAACAGCAACAGGCAGAAGATGACACTTGAGTACAACAAAATCAAAACTAACTAATTAACCCATACCCACACTAGTGGCACATTGACTACTCCTTCCTCCCTTTGACCGGGCTTGACTCGGCCTCCTTCGGCAGCCGCTGCACCGGCGCCGCCGCCGGTTCGCCGTCGGCAGCATCCCTGAACCTGGCGTAGATGTCGCTCCGGTAGAACTTCCTGGTCCTCCACACCAGCACCAGCGACACCAGCGCGCCGGCCACTGTGGCGGCCGTGATGATGAGGAACGACAGCCTGAAGCACTGCGCGCCGATGCACGTCTTGTCGCCGGCGCCCTCCAGCGTGCCGCCGTGCTGCTTGGCCGCCTCCACGTCGTAGAGGTAACCGGCGACGCGCACGTTGAGCACGTAGGCGCCGATGGGGCTGGCCACGGACCCGAAGTTGTAGAGCGTGGAGTAGTACTTGAGCCCGAACACCTCGGAGATGATGGCGTACAGCAGCGGCCACTGTGCCCCGAAGCAGAACCCGATGATCACCGACGCCGCGTACAGCGACCCCGGCACGCCGAACGCGATCAGCAGGTGCCCCACGCACGCCAGCAGCAGCACCAGAGTCAGCGCCAGCGGGCGCGGGAACTTGTACCGGGCAAGCACCGCCTCCGACGCGAACCCGGCCGTCACGCGGCCGGCGTAGTTCCAGATGCTGATGAGGGAGATGAAGGTCTTGATGCTCTTCGACGGGTAGCCCAGCGATTGCCCGATCTGGCCCATGTTGTCAATGGCCGTCAGCGTGCCGCCCACGCCGCAGATGGTCGCCAGGAACAGCACCAGCATGTCCACGCTCACCAGCGCCTGCAGGATCGTGTAGTCCTCCCCCTGCGCCGGCGGGTTGAACATGCTCTTCCAGCACGACGTCGAAGGGGTCGACGTGGGCTGCTCTGTTTTCGACGACTCCTCTGTTTTTGCCGACTCCTCTGTTTTTGTTTTTGCCGGCGGCTCTGCCATTTGCAGGTCGGAAGACGCCGCCTTGCTGTCGATCGTGACGGTCGGGGGCATGAGTAGAGCCTCATCGAGCTCCCTCTTGATCCTGTACTCCTGCTTGACGACGACGGCCAGGGGCAGGAAGAGGATGAGGAGCAGCGCGGCGGCCGACACGACGAGGGCGGCATGCGAGAGGTCCATCTGGTTCTGCACCACGATCATCACCAGCAGGTACGTGGCGAGCCCCATGGAGATGTACAGGAAGCAGTAGAAGGGGTCGCTGCTGGTGGCGGCGCTCTGGCTGTCGCCGCCGCGGGGGCGCGGCATGAGGCGGACGGTGTGGACGAAGAGGATGGACACGGCGGCGGGCAGCCACGCGACGAGCAGCACGAGCGACTTGGCGTCGTCGCCGTAGATGGCAATGTACATCTGGGTAAAGATGGCGCCGCTGAGCCCCACGAACCCTTTGAGCAGGCCGAGCACGACGCCGCGGCTCTCCGGGAAGTTCTTGACGCAGGTGACGAGCGCGCCGGTGTTGGCGAAGGACTGGGAGTTGGCGCCGACGCAGATGTAGATGCACATGAGCCAGACGGGCGGCCTGGCGGTGCGGCCGTCGATGGCGAGGTAGATCATGAGGTACCCGGCCAGGTTCATGGCGGCGCCCGTGGCGAGCACGACCCAGGGTGGGGTGACCTCGTTGATGAGCCCCGAGAGGATGCCGACGTTGGCGCCGAGGTCCTTGAAGAAGGAGAGGGTGTTGAGCGTCTGCTGGTCGTAGCCGAGGGTGGACTTGAGCACCTTGGAGTAGATGCCGAAGATGTAGGTGGCGCCGGACGTGGAGAGGATGAGCAGGCACGCGAACACCATGAACCACCGCCCCAGCACCACCTGCCGCGCGAACCGCAGCGTGGCCACCTCTCGCACCGCCGCCGCCGTGCACCCATCGCCGCCGCCCGACGTCGAGGACACCATTGCTCTCGCGGAGAATGTCACGGTCACGTGCGCTCCTGTGGTGCGTGTCTGTCCGGTGGCGAGAGGAGGCGCGCGCGCCTACGCATCTATATAGCGGGACGGTGCTCTAGCTCCATGTGAACTGAGTGAGTAACGGGTGGATGGGTCGGCGACCGGATCCATGGCTAATCAAATTAATTCTGCGGGTGATTAGGTTAATCGTGGATTAATGGTGACGACGTTGACTTGCAGGTACTGCTGAGGATGGAGAGAGATGCTGTGTGCAGTGTGAGGTGTGGTTTGATGCTGACCTGAACATCCGAGCGGGCCAGCGGATTCAGGTTCCTATTGTTGTCACGAGAAATAGTTTCAACCCGACCAAGCTAGTAATCTCACATGTGCTGATCTACTCTTTGCGATTAGACACCGTGAGCTCCTCCAACGTCTTCACATGCTGACATTATTCCCGCGGAGGTAGTAAATCTAGTCTAGATTACTCATAACCCTAAAAAAAGAGATGTAGATTACTTCAGAACGACTAGCACAAGTAACCTAAGAAAAAACACTAACACCCATAAATGATTTCACATGTAATTTTTCAAACTTTCGAAATTTTCACCCGCTCTTAGGACATTCGGGTATGTACAATGATTGATATATAAGACAGACTTATCTTAGACCATAGTCTAGATATGGCAGTAGAAACAAAATGTACAACAGAATATTTCTTTGTCTTATCTAAAAAACAGATCTCTAAAAATAGAATGAGAGATATTGCTGTTAACACTACTAGAGAATAGACCTTTAGTCACCAAGATACTTGGTTACTAGAGATCAACTATTGGTTGCTAATTATTTATTTTCACCAACATCCTTGATTTTTTCGTGGTTGTAAAACCTGATTGCTGAATGTATTTAGAAACCAACATTGAATTTATTGGTTACTAAACAACAATATTTAGTTACCCGACCTTGGTAACTAAAGGTTCAATGGAGCAATAGTAATCAAACTATTAACTTATTGGTGACAAATGATACATATTTAGCCACCAAACTGCTTGGTAACAATTGCTTGGTGACTAAATGTCATGTTTCTTGTAGTGTAAGACAAACCTTTTATCATTTTTTTTTCTTTTTCATTCATCTTAGCATTTATTCTATGTTTGTTCACGTTTCTTCACATCTGCCGGAACGGCCCAAGTAAACAGAAATGGGCCATATGGATCGGAGCATTCAGTACATATCTGCAGGGGCATACCCACGTTCAGCCACAAGGGGTCACATGACACCGGGTGTAAACTCATTTCCTTTCCTACACTATATGAATTTATAGTGAGTGACACCCCTGTTTTAGATGAAGAACTATGTATTATGAACTGCAGACACCGGGTCATTTTCAGTCTAGGTCTGCCCCTGCATATGTGCGCTTGAATGTCACCTTCACGTGTCACTTTTTTTTCATTTGTGTGTGTGTGTGTGTGTGTGTGTGAATAACACTCTAGATAAGTTGATTTTTACCACCCAACCATTTTCCTTTATCTTTTTGTTGCTTTGTTTTACTAGGGTTTCATCTTATTTTTTTCTAGTTACGGTTGAGTTTGCAACTGTTGCAGTAGGGGTTGCGATCGAGATTTTCAGTTACGGGAGGAGTTGCATTCAAGATATATTTCGGTCGCAATTGGGGTTCCAACATGGGTTTTAAGTCGCAATTAAGGAATTTTCAGTTGTAAGTAGGGTTGCAACTGGGATCTTTGTCAGTTATAAGTGGGGTTGAAATTGAGTTTTCTATACTCGCGGCTAAGTTATTTTCAGTGGCAAGTAGGGTTGGACTGGGATTTTGGTTTTTTTTTCCGGAATGGAAACCCTTAGGTCCCAGCCTCTGCATCAAATAGATGCACACAGACGGTTTTATATTAAGGAGATAAAAGTAAAGTATAACATCCCAAACAAGTCATGGGTCACTCAAAGTGGCTACAAAGATCAACCACAAAAAAATAACAGCACTACGCATCAAGGCGTCGAGGGTTAAGCCACCCAATCCGGCTGAAAATAGCCCGAATGACCGCCATCATTCGAGCACATCCTGTATCCATAAGTCCTTACTGATCGACAAGCAGCAGGAAGGACCACGTTTAACCTGCATAAAATGAGCAATAGGTTTCTTATTAAACTCAACATCATTACGGCAATTCCATATAGTCCATTAGACCGCTGACACGCCTATCCGAATACGTGCCTTTGTTGTAGAATCAACACCCTTTAACCATCCACCAAACATGTTTGCAAATATTATTTGGTGGATAGATGCTAAAGGTAAAATGAATTAACCGCCAAATATCACGCGCAAACGAAGAAGATATAAAAAGATGTTCAACTGTTTCATCCGTACCACAGAAAACATATTTTTTTTATCCCCAACCCATCCTCTCTTAGCCTAATTATCTTTTGTCAAAATCACCTTTTTGTTAAGAAACCAAAGAAATTTCTTTATTTTTAATGGTACCTTTAGTTTCCACAAGTATTTACGTAAAAATCTTGTCGAACCATGTATTAAATCCGAATAATATGATTTGACAGAGAACACCCCGTTGGGCGTCAAACTCCATCTAAAAGTGTTCGCGTCATGGGATAGCGTAAGATCCATCAAACGCTCGACTAGGTGAAGCCATTGGGTTCTCCTATCCCCGACAATAAATCGCCTAAACCGAATATTAAGAGGTGTATTTGATAACACGTTTGCAACTGAAATATTCTTATGTTGCACAATACTATACATAGAGGGATATTCGTTGGACAACACATTGTCCCCTAACCAAATGTCCTCCCAAAACCGCACCGTTTCACCATCTCCTAAAACAAAAGAGCCTCTCTGAAAATAATCTTGCTTCACCCTCATCAACCCTTTCCAAAACGGTGAGTCTGAGGGTCTAGCTTCAACTTGAGACAACGATTTATCTCCTAAATATTTGTTAGTTAGAAGCTCCTGCCAGACACACTCCTCATGCAAGATCTTTGAGAACCACTTACTGAGAAGACATTTGTTCTTAATGTCTAAAACCTCAATACCCAACCCCCTTGATCCTTAGGGCGGAAAATAACGTTCAATTTTTTTATCCTATATTTTCTCTTCTTACTATCACTCTGCCAAAAAAAATCTTGATCGGTAAAAATCTATCTTTTTCCTAACTCCTTTCGGTATTTCTAAAAAGGAAAGGAGAAACATAGGAAGACTAGTTAGGACCGAATTTAGCAAAATGAGGCGGTCCCCATAAGATAATAACTTCCTAACCCAAGAACTCAACTTCTGCTCAAATCTATCCTCCACCAGCTTCCACTCTTTGTTCAAAAGATTTCTATAGTGAATCGGAATCCCAAGATATTTGAAAGGGAGACATCCTACCTCACAACCGAAAATGTGACGATAGTCGTCTTGGGCATCCTTAGCCTTACCAAAACAAAAAACCTTGCTCTTATGAAAGTTAATTTTTAGACCCGACATTTGTTCGAACAAAGCGAGAATAAGTTTCATATTAATAGCTTTAGTAATGTCATGTTCCAAGAAAAGAATCGTATCATCGGCGTACTGTAAATCGATACCCCACAATCGACAAGATGTGGTACCAACCCGCCAACCTGGCCATCCTCTTTTGCTCGAGAAATTAGGATTGCCAATATATCTGCTACCAGATTAAACAAAATAGGAGATAACGGATCCCCTTGTCTCAGCCCTTTAAGTGTTTGGAAGTAATGACCGATATCATCGTTAACTCTTATACCTACACTCCCCCTTGAACAAACCGTGCAATCCACTCACACCAAGTATTTGAGAATCCTTTCATTCTTAGTACTTGTTGCAAAAAGTACCAATTCACTTTATCATATGCTTTCTCGAAATCGATTTTAAGAAGAACACCATCTAACTTTTTCGTCTTAAGCTCATGAATAGTCTCATGCAAAACCACTACACCCTTTAAAATATTTCTTCCGGTGAGAAAAGCTGATTGTGATGGTCGAATAACTCTACTCGCAATAGAGGCTACCCTATTCGTTCCCACTTTGGTAAAAAAAAAATTTAAAACTCACATTAAGGAGACATATGGGCCTGTACTGCTCGATACGGCTGGCATCTTCCTTTTTTGGCAGCAAGGTAATCACCCCAAAGTTAAGCTAAAAAATCTGTAATCCCCCCTCATAAAGTTGGGTAAAAAAGCCATCAAACCGCTCTTGATGGCCTCCCAAAAATGTTGATAAAACTCCGCAGGGAACCCGTCAGGTCCTGGAGCTTTATTATGTTCCATTTCGGAAATCGCATCGAACACCTCATGTTCTGTAAACGGAGCCGTTAGGATAACATTCTCTTGAGGTGAGATCTGAGGCATATCGTTATTCATTTCCTCAACTAAAGTAACATGATTCGGAGCCGGTGCGCCAAATAGTTTCTTATAGTATTCAGAAATAAAAACCCTCAAATTTGTTTCTCCAACAATCGTACCCTCATCATGTTCTAGTTGAAAAATCGTTTTCCTACGATGTTTTCCATTTGCTATCAGGTGGAAATATTTCGTATTATTACCACCTTCTTGAATATGTCGAACCTTTGTTCTTTGAGCCCATTTTGTCTCTTCATATCGTCTAAGCTTAGCCAAACTGTTTTCCACTTCCTTTTTAGCCGCCTACTCAGCCTCACTTAAAGGAATTGTTTCCGCTTTTATATCAAGCTCATCAATTAAAAGCAATAACTTGTCTTTTAGAATTTTATACTGCCCACTCAAGTTTTTAGCCCATCCCCTCAAGAACTGACGCAAGTGACGGATTTTATGTTGCCACCGTTCTATAGGGGAGCCCCCAGTTGTGACCGATTTCCACTCCCGGAGCACAATATCATAAAAACCTTCCTGGCGTATCCATGAAAGTTCGAATGAAAAGTGGCTTTTGTTACCCACATGAGCATGATCCCCTGAGTCTAAAACTAACGGTGTGTGATCTGACCCCGTTCGGGTCCGTGCTTGTACCGTTGCTAGAGGATATTTTTGCTCCCATTCAATGCTCGCTAAAAATCTGTCCACCTTTTCGTATGTTGGGATAGGTCTCCTATTTGCCCACGTGTACTGACGACCAGAAAACTCTAAATCTTTCTAATCCAGACTCTCGATGATTGCATTAAAAATAGAGGTCCACTGAGCCTTAGAATTACCGTTATTCTTTTCTTCCTGGCGTCTAATATTATTGAAATCTCCCCCAACGAGAATAGGTAAATTTTATTTTCACACACTCTTACAACTCAGCTAGAAACTCGGCTTTCTTCGAGTCTTGTGCAGCCCTGTAGACTATCACAAGACTCCGAAGAAATTCATCAGATCGTGTTTTGACATGAAATTTAGCACAAAAATCACCCGATACAACGGTTTGTGCCGCAAGTGATGAGTTATTAAATCCGAATAGGATCCCACCAGAATGACCATACGGAGGTAAAAAATACCACGTATACTCTCTACCCTCTGCCAAGAATTGCAAAAGCTGCGGAGAGAACGCAACTCTCCCTGTTTCAAGCAAAGCCACAAAATCAAGATTATGCTCCTTCACAAACTCATTCACCGCCATATATTTGGCCTGATCCCCAAACCCATCACTATTCCAAATTAAACCTTTCATTGTTTTGTCAGTTTCCTAATCCTCGCACTTCTTCTTGGTTCAGAACAACTACTACGTTTCTTACGGGTACGTTTACCCGTTTGAAACTTTGGAGATACATCCAAGTGATCTAACACCGACTCTCCCTCTTCGTTTTCCAAATCATCGCCCAAATTTGAAGCCTTTTTCATAACCAAACTATCATTCTCCACTTTCTCTTTTAAATTACTGTCAGTAAAATTAAGTGTCTAATGTTGTCCCCTCTCTAACATAACCAAAATAGAGGCCTCTACTTGTTCTTTTGAGCTTCCTAGTGATACGCCTAATTTTTCCGCTCTATTTATAATTTAAAAGAACAAATAAACAATATGGAGCGAGATGATGTACCTGCAGAATACGCAGCCTCCTTACGCGCAGCCAGAACCATCGCCCGCTTTGGCTGTGGTAAATCTGCATCCTCCTTAGCTCGTAGACGGGGGCTGGATCGGATATCCATCGCCATTCCCTACAAGCCACCAAAAGCTACCACCTCCGCTTCCAAACGTTTCTTTACTGCTATCAACGTGTCCCTCAACCCCAACCCGCCTGGTTGAGGTAAGGAACAACCATGGATGCCGAGATCATCACACAACCTCGAACCCCAACCTCCACGAACTCCTCCTCCAAACATCTCGCCGTGACCGCCTTGGTTAGTTACAAGTGGGGTTGAAGCTGAGTTCTTTCTTCAGTTGCAACAAAAATTGCAGTTGTAACTGGGATTTTTTTACTCAGTATTTTTGTTTTTAGTCAGTTGCAATTGGGGTTGCAACCGGAGATTTGTCTTCGGTTGCAAATGAAGTTGCAACTAATTTTTTTTTTGGGTTGGAAGTGCGTTGGTAACTGGGATTTTTTTACTCAGTAGTTATGTTTTAAGTAGTTGCAAGTGGGCCTGCAACTGGAGATTTTCTTCAATTTCAAGTAGAGTTGTAATTGATATTTTTTTCGTTGCATGTGTGGTTGCAACTGGAGTTTTTCTTCTTAAATTACAAGTGAGGTTGCAACAGAGATATATTTCAATTACAAGTGGTGTTACAACTATTTTTTATTGCAAGTGAGGTTGTAACCGAGATTTATCCGTAAGTATTTGTGATTTTAGTAAGTTGCAAGTGACGTTGCAACTGGGGATTTTTTCCAGTTGCAAGTGGAGTTGCAACTCGGTTTTTTTTTGTCCGTTGCAAGTAAGGTTGCAACCGGGGTTTTTTCTTTTTCGGTTGCAAATGAGGTCGTAACTGAGATTTTTTTCCAGTTGTAACTAGGATTTTGTCAATTACAGGTCGGGGTGGTACTAAAATTTTGTCCGTTGCAAGTGGGTTGTAACTAGGATTCTTCAGTCGCAAGTGGGTTATAACAGAGATTATTTTCAGTTGCAAGGTTGTAATTGGGTTTCTTGTTCTCATCTGCAATTTCACATGCAACTGAAAAATATGAGTTGCAAACTTCCCTGTAGCTAAAAAAAATCCTAGCTACCACTCCATCAGCTGAAATTATCTCACTGTATATCCAACTTCAATTGAAAGCCACTCCACTATTGTATCCACTCGCAATTTTTTTAAAATCATCTCTCGTTACCATGTTGAGAAAAGCGTTAAGAATACATTTAAGAAAATTAAGGAACTAATGTATCTTACAAGCTACAGGCTATATCCGTATAGCCAAAAGAAAAAAGAAAAATGTCACTCGATCATGTGCACGTGCATAGGCCGGCATCACAACACATGCATGCAGCTCGATGTCCAGTACCCTATGTCAATATTCCCCAAATCCCCAATCGCTCCGAACAGTAAAAGACATATTCCAAATACACTGAACATACGTGGCTGACTCAGCTGACTGAAAAATAGGTTAATTCTTAGTCAGCTGATCGTTAGACGAACCCTTAATCTAAGTGTCACTCTTAAGATATCAACATTGTACACACCCTTAGTATCTCGCTATTTTTTCGGGTTTATTATGGGGCATGATCTAGTCCTATATGTTTATAAGACATTGGGTACCGATGCACCTTATACTAGTTGATTTGGCTATTCCTAAATGAATAATGATTTTGATTGAAAATATCTATTAAAAAACTAAAGAACATGCAAAGATTGCATGTCATGTCATTAAGGTACTCACAGCGGAGGACACTTTATTCTACAGGAGTTAGCTAACACAAAATTTATCTTCCAATTTAATTAGAAGTCGATTTATTTAACACACTAATGCGTATTTTTTTGTGTTCCAACTTATGTAGCTTGTCTTCTTCCACTGTATCATTTTGTAAGAATATTGCAATAACTTTACAGTAATTAGCTACAAGCTGATGCGGGGCTTACATGGAGAGTTGTGTTGCCATCTACGACACGTCTCTAGTTTATGCGTCCGTGGAGGTTTCGTTCCTATTTTGACTGCATGTAGTTCAGTTCTGTCGGTGTAGTCATGGTCGGTTTGGTTCTGCCTATTGGGCTAACTTCATATTCTCTTTGTTGTTCAAAATAAGACGTATAAATTTTCTTAGAGTCAAATAATGTAATACTACATAGTTTTATCCAATGTTCTTAGTTCTCCTCAATTTCCCCTCCACACTCTACTCGAATCTCGCAAATGGCTAAACGGGGCGTTTCTAGTTGAGTCAACCTCTTTTACCGTTACTTGCCTGAGACCTGATCAATGGATAAACAATATTTTCGCAGTGATCTTAATTATGCACACTTCAAACTAGAATTCAGAACATGGACATCGTTCGCTATACACACCCACCACACAATAATTGACCACATTATTAGCTTCACAGTCGCCACACATGCAGAATAGTGGTTTTGTAGAGTGATTAATACATGAAGAATACTCACCAGACAATAAGTTCATTCATTACATCAATAACTTCATGACTCACCAGAGAAATTTTAAGAAATAACAAACCATTGAAATCTATGTTGCATGTCGTGCAACGGGTGCTTCGAAAGACGGGGTAGAATAGGTGCTTGCACCCAGCACCGCCACCTCCTCCGTCTTTTCTCTCTCTCTCGCTCCCTCCCCCTCCCCCCCCCCCCGCCCACACACACACCTATCATGGGAAGATCATCGGCGCAACCTCAACACATTACCATATTTCGCCCCGGGTTTCTTTATTTTCTGTTAATTCCCACTCCCATTTGTTCTGCATGTATGTGTGCGCATGTTTTAACCATACACTTGCCGAGCCTCTTTAAGTCGATGTTTGCTTTGGTGTAGCACTGATGGAAATCCAATGACTTCATGACATGGGACATAGTGTAGTGCACTTATTTGTTATACTCCCTATGTCCATTATTACCCTACATTTTGGGTTTCATCAAATTCAAATCTTACAAAGTTTATACAAGTATATAAAAAAAATATAGTACAACATGCATATAATATGAAAATACATTTCATAGTGAATCTAATAATACTTTTTTATTTGTTGGATCATGATTTTTTGTATATGCTTGGTCAAACTTTAACTAAACCTAGAACATATAGTATAATTATGGAAGAGAGGGTAACCGATTTGGAAATAGTAGTAGTCGAGTAAATTATTATATCTCCAAGAAGTTTGTGGTCGAGGAGTGGTTGCCGTGCATTGCTCCCGGGGGCGTGGCTGCAAGCGCGGATCCAGGCATGTTGGGTGTGGGCGCAGGCATAGACGGTCGGAACGGCGGGCCAGCGCAAGGATGCGCATATGCGGATGGCCGGTGTGGGATGTATCGGGAGGCTGGTTGGCCGAAGTCATGGGCTTCAGTTGGGGGGGGGGGGGGGAGGGAGGGGGAGAAGACTAGCGTGACGAACAAAGGAAAAAAATGGAGAAAAGTCACGTTTACGATATCAATTTTAACGAGCTATTGTACTGCAACATGTATGATAGTGTAAAAACGTTTTAAACCATAAACCACTTTTATGGTATGGATGTGTAAGAGATATGCTAGAGATGTACTAATATTGTACTTAAACTGCACCATTTCGTACGGTAAATTTCATTCATGAATGTAAAGGGAAGTTTAAGTTATTAAATAAAAAGAAGTACTATTTTTGGATGTAGAAAAAGTAACGAGGAAGGTATATATTGTAATAAAGTGTATACAATTGTATACGGCTAAGAAATAACATATTTACGTCTATATATCATCATAAAAACGTTTTTGTGCAATAATGTTATAGAATTTTATGTAATTTCAAATTATTTTTTTGAATGGAATGCGGTAGGGGAAGCCCTTACAGCGTTTTTTTATTTCAAATAATAGGAACCCAAGTCTACGTCCCTCGGGACTTGAACCTAGGTGGCTGGGTTGTACATCTACTTCCCTAACCAAGTGAGCGGGGCTCACTTCAATGTTATTTCAAAATTTTACGACATACAGCAGGATGCATAATACCAAGTGTGATTGAGATGTACCAATCCACTTTAATCGGTCATAATGACTTTGATGGCAATCACCAAATACCTATCTACACTGTAAGAGTGTGCCGTCCTTGAGATGATCTATAAATAAGCTCCGATGGGAATAGTTCTGCTGTATGTTGGTAGAGAGAAACAAAATAGAGCACTATGCACCATAGTTTGCCGCCTATCTAGGTGCACCACTAGGCTTAGGAAGCATCGGGAATTTGGTTACCACAATTCATGCTTCTTGGCCTAATTCCACCCGGTGTAACTTGGTGAATCCATGGTAGCAACGTACTGAGGTGGAAAGGCTTTGTATCGATTGTATATACACGATTACGCGGAGAACCTGTGTGCATGGACATATGAGGGCAATGGGGCATATATAAAGCAACCCAAAAATCCTCGAGAAGCTAACCTCTTCTATAAGCATAATTCTTATTGGCAGCTTGGAACACGACGGTTGACAAGTGGATAGTGTTTGACTTTTCGCCGAGCGAACGCAGAGGCAAATGCGATGTCCACGCACGCAGAGGAGAGAAGATGCTATCTTGGAACGCCTGATAGGTCTGTCAAAAGTATTGACGCAACAAGCAGGAGTACATCGAACCGACCACACAAGTGATAAGAGTTTGGCGAGCTTGCCGTGAAAATGTTCACAATACGTACGCTAGCCATGAATAGTTGTATATATATACTTGCATGCACCATACTAGCTGACTTGACTATAAAATGCAATATTGTGAGAGTTAACCGGCTGGTAAACTTGGTGTATATACCACTACAGGAAACAATTAATACACCGACGGCCAAGATATATGTCGTCGGCAAAATATCGGGGCCGTCGGCGTAGACCCGGACATGCTAACCCAAAATGCAAACAAAAATCGAGCTACTCCGATGGCAATATCGTTGGCCTATCTTTTGGGGGGGTGGGGAGGGCTAGGCTGACGACAACCCCTTCGTCCTATGGTCTTTTGTTTGCTACGCCGACGGCAATGCCGTTGGCGTAGCCTAGCTCTGGTTTTTTTTACTTAGTCACCGTTTTGAGCTTAACTTTTGCATTCGAATTCGGATTTAGACATTCTTTAGCTTGTTTCGTAAAGGAGAAAGAGATCTACATCATCATGCACATTTTTCAAGCTATATTCTTTAAAAAATTCCATGAGCAATAACGGAACTAACAAGAAAGGGTTAACGGTTTCGTTGGAGAGGAGCTCCGGGGCGTCGGAATCCATCCAAAAATCAGGTGGTGTCATACAAAGTGTGTACAATTTTGTTTTAGATTGTATATGTCCAAGATACAACTCCAAAATATTAGCGGTTTCACCATCATCAGTTTTCTCTCTAGTGAATTTATGGACTTATAGGTGTAAACTGCCACTTCGGTCGAACCGGAGGGAATTTTGTGGAGAGTTGGGGTATAAGTTTCTTCTGGGTGTTCCTAGGGGATAACCTAACACAACCAAGTAAAAAAATTGCACTTTTCTATCCCCTTTTGACGCCGGTACCGGGTGTAGACCAATAAGCTGAGTTTTTCTCCAGCGGGGCTAGGGTTTCACCGGAGAGGGGCTCTGGACCGTCGGAATCCAACCAAAAGATAGTTGGATATAAAGTGTGTAAAAGTGTGTTTTGGGTTGCATATGTCCAAGATTCTAGTCTGGGATGTTAGTGGTTTCACCCTCATCAGTTTCTCTCTAGTGAGTTTGTGGACTTATAGGTGGAAACTCCCACTTCGGTCGGACCGGAGGGAATCTTGTGCAGAGTTGGGATATAAGTTAGTTTTGGGTGTTCCTAGGGGCTATCCTAACACAACCAATCAAAAAGTTGCACTTTGCTAACTTTTTTGACGTTGGTACCTGGTGTAGACCTATAAGCTGGGGTTTTCTCCAGCGGGGTTAGGGGTTGAATATTGAGAAACTATTCATGTATTTCTGATAAAAATAGGTATTTGTGTACCTAAAAATTATTTTTTCCAAAAATCATGAGAAAACCACGAGGCACCTATAGTTCAAATTTGACCCGTTTCCAACTGAATCGGCAGAAACTTGTATTTTTCAAAAGAGGTGGATGGAAACCTTTTAAGAGGAAGCAATTTGGTTATTTGTGAATATAACATGGTATGATGTTTTCAAAAAATTTAGTTCTCAAATTTTGCAACATATTTTTGGTTGGTGCTTCATAAAAAAAACTCATTTTCACACTCGGAAAATAAAAAATAGTTTTTTTGTGCAATGAAAAGCAAAACTGTCGCACCCGGACTTCTAGGGGATACTCACAGTCCGTTAAACAGTAGATAAATGGCTTACGGGGCATACCGGCACCCGCATCTCAATATGAGCAGGCCAACACGTAAACGTGTGACAACCATTCTCTTACTATTCATCGTCTGCGCAAACCATCCCATAGAAATCCTGATACTTCCATTGACGTACTTCAAAACATACACACATGGTACGTCAACGGCATTGGAACAAGTGATATCACAACAGATCTCTACGACACAAAAGATAGAAATAAGTTGCAAATGGCTCTCACTAGAGCAGAGATAGTAAATACAATCATCCAGAGGAAACATGTCCCAACAATTCATCATTACAACACAGCGGAAGCATTCAACATGTCTGAGTACAGACAAGATCCAAATAGGCCTAAGAGGCCGGAAACGAAAAGACGGAGCCCATCCACGAAGTCTCGGATCCTGCCCGGGTCCGCTATCTACTCGTCAGCAGTCTCGTCATACTCCACGTAGTAGCCACCATGGGGATCCTCGGAAACGTAGTCTGCGGAAACCACAGCCCCAAAGGGGTCAGTACATAAACGTACTGGCAAGCAAGACTCACAGTTCACCAAAGTGTAACCCGTCAACACCAAGCACAGATGCTTTGGGTTCAACGGAAGAAAGGGGATATAAAAGATGCGGCAGCTGGCTGCACTAACCAACTACAGAAACATGATATACTTCCGGCTAACAGAAAGGAGATAAGATAGCGTATCGTAACCAAATATAACTAACCACCAAACAAACCCATCCTGAATCTCGCCCCTTATCCAAAGAAGCAATCCGAGGATAACTCACACAGTTGGATTAATGATGGTTCAAGTTATTGTGTCAATAGGACTATTACTAGTCAAGTTATCATTAGTTAGGTGTAAGTTGTTCTGAGTACTTGTTAGCCAGTACTTTCACCAAGTCAACCATAACCGCGGAAAACACGGCTTCTCGAGAAGATTTAACCCTGCAGGGGTGCACCAATTTGGCCGTACACGTAAGAATAACCCGCCAGATGGAATGGCCTTTCCACCAAGCGGGGCACTCAACACAACTCAACTCTTCTTCGCATCAAGCCCAAAGAACCCCGTGCAATTGAGCGCACGGCTAATCAAGCCCCATGAAGAAAAGGGGACCCTCATAGCACTCTAAGAACGTGTCTCCCTAAATGCCGACTACAAAAGTTCCACCCTGGCTCCAAGGGTTCGCACCTGCACATGCATGCATCAAATGGAAAGCCCGAACTAAGTGTGGCGATTTGGACGAGATGCGAATCGAATCAAATTGAGGGGGGCGCCCATACACGCTTCCCACATGCGGTTAGTGCGCTCATCATGGATCAGTAGACAAGACCCTTTTCCTAATTAGGGTCGACACTAGCAGGCCTCAAAACCACGCCGGGCCTCCTGCCGGTGCCTTATCATCAAATTATTATTACCTCAAAATTAACAGGTTGTTGTTTAACATCGAGCCCCAGAACATAATGGAATAGTAACAGAAATGTGACGGACAACAGACTCGAGCAAAACAACCCTAAGCATGCTAGTAAGACACGGGCAACAAGCAATGGGGTTATAGGTGTGGAGGTGAGGCTATATCAGGGTTAGAGGATAACATGTGATAGGATCGAACACAAGCAACGATACTTAAGGCTAGCAGAAATAGACAACGGAAAGTATCGGTATCCAATGTTGAAGGGAACACAATGGTTCATGTGAGTGAATACTTGCCTGCAAACTCAGCAGCCTGGTACTGAGCTAGATCCTCAGAAGGGGTGTCGTAAGTATCGTCGGTCTCAACGTCGTCGTTTATCCGAGAAGAAGCAAACAAACAACGAAGAGAGACAAACAATCAATAACATGGCATAATGCAAAAACATTGGATGATGCATGTCAATTTAATTGATGCATCAGAATAAACTAGTTGACAAGATAACATGTTTAAATGGACCCATATGCAATTGGATTGCATATGGAAAGCCCATGAATTATGGTTGAAATAATTGTTCTACCACTAATCATCATGTGAAAGTTGATTAGCATGATGCATGGATGAGGAAAACAGAAAGAAAACAACCTTAGAAACAATTTGAAATAAGTTTTACCAAGTTTGGAATTTTATTTATTAAGTTATGAAATTTTGGTTCCTTAAAGGTGTTACACAACCATTTGTTGTTTTCACCAATTTTAATTGTTCAAAATAGGTAACAAAGTTCACATTTGAAAAGAACACACAATTTTGGGTGGATTACATGTTTCAATTGTTGAAAAAGGAATTAGAATAAATTACTTATGAATTAAACAAGTTTAAACAAGATTTAAATGAATTTAATTCAAGTGTGAAATTATTTGAATTTTTATTTGTTCAAAGCATAATATTTTATTAAAATGAATGCCTTTAAAATAGTATTTCTAGTTTCGATGTTTGTAACGCAGCGTCATTCTCTTACTTTGTATGATGTGTAAATTTATACCTTTAGTTTTGATGTTTTTGGAAGCTTGCTAAAAATCTTCTTAAAATCGTAATAAAACTTTATAAATTTTTATTAAAATGCATGCCTTTTAAATAGTATTTCCAATCTCCATGTTTCTAATGGCAGCATCATTCGCGTACTTTTTATGATGTGTAAATTTATACCATTGGTTTCTCATCTTTGCTTTAGAAAATCTTCATTCTTACAATTTTTTTATACTTTCATATGTGTCAATCTCTACTACATCATCGTCAATTTTTTTTTTCCTTGAGCAAGTTACTCAATTTACTTTAAAATAAATGTGTTATTGGAATCTAGAAAGTTGATGAGGTTGCTCAAATGAGCCAAATGTAGCACGTGTCTCCACTTGTGAGCCCAGGACCCTAGTTCAAAGTTCATACGATATTTGGATGTTTCTTTTCTTCAAAAATATTTATTTATTGGGGACTAGTTAGGTAAACCTCACATGTTGCCATTTTCAATTTAATTAAATAACATATATTATAAAACAATAATTTTGAAGTGGAAAACATTTTTTTGGGGTTCCTAGAAATATCACCAAAGATTAAGTTGGACCATGAAATTTAATTGTAAACATAATTTTCTCAAAAGGCATATAAAAATCATTAATATATGGTCTCATTTTGATCATGATTGGAATTTTTTTCACAAATGTGAAATCCTAATAACCATAATTTATTTTTAGAATAATAAAAATATGGAAGACAAGAAAAATGAAAAACAATATTTTCTAGAAAAAATTAAACATAAAACAATAACGAAAGCTTGATATTTTTAAGTTAAAAAGGAAAAAAAATTCTCAACTGAAGAATTTCAGAAAAAATCATGAAAGCTTTGATAAAAATCAGCTGGAAAGTGATTAAAAAACCATTGTAAAACCTTTTATCAGGATGTGATTCTTAATATTCTTTTTCTATCATTGATCAATAAACTTTTCATATATCATTGTTTCACATTTTAAGAAAAGACTAACCATTTGATTATTATTTTTGGAATCTATACATCCTTTTACTTTGAAAACTTCCGTTTCTTCCTTAAAAAAAAATCCTCAACTAATTTTCTTCTAAGTTTGTACAAAGTATATTTATATTTCAGCTTCTTACTCGCTAATCCAAAAGGCGTGCCATGGAAATGCGAATGCGGATGAGTGGATATATATGTATCTAAATCCCTGGCCACAAACATCCCCTTTCCCCAACTTGTATGCAAACTTATGACAAAGATTGCTAAAATTCTCTGTCAAACGATATCTTTTGACATTGACGTGCACGATGCCGAGTTTACACGCATGGAATGAGTTGAGACTTTCCGCCACAGTGGGAGTCAAAGAACCGGGTGGCAAACGTGTAAACAAGGGCTAGCTACAATAAATTTCGATGGTGACAATGCATTGCCAATTGGCAATATATAATGCGATTGTTTTCATGCCACGGGATGATCAACGAGATACATGGAGATTCGATAAGGAAGTGCACGTGCTTCCATGTTCCTTCGTGCGTGCATGGGTTGGGGTCATCGTCCCTTGTCATGGACGCCATACATGCTATTGTCTGCGAAAGCTAGCCTAGTTTAATTAATGATAGACTTAGTTTAGCCGTTAGGATTAGCATCCGTGACAGCCTTAGCTGGTACGTAATATTGTTACTATAGATATGTTGATATTGTTAATATATAGGGCATCCATGCACTTGACCTAGGATTGTGGAGGTCTTAGTTCGGTTACCGGCAAGCCACACGTGCACCGGCATTACGTGCAGATCAGTGTGTGGAGAACTGTCCAGCAAGCTCTTTGTCACAATAAGGATACTACTGTGTAGAATAGAATGTTTTGGCCTACTGGCGTACTCTTGCGGCGGTCAGAGAAAATTAAGAATGTTACTCCTATTCATCAAGCTAACTTAGTTTGTTGCTTCGAAATATATCACTATGGAAGATAGGCTAGACGCCGACGGTCTGACCCCGTCGACGTATGTTAGGCCGACGGTGACGGTCGGCGTTTTGGCATGTCGTCGTAGCGAAACCCCGTCGGCATAGACTAGGCTAAACCGACGGCAACCCCGTCGGTGTACGGATAGGCATAATTTTTTCTTAGTTTTTCTAAATTCTTTTTTCCAAAAAAAATTCTACAATTTTTTAAATTGTTTAACCAGTTAACCGCACAATAGTCATATTTATATTTTCTCAAGATTTAAATAATAATTAATATTTTTGTCTTTTTTCATTTCATATTGAATAATTCATATCTATAAATCCGTAAATTGAAATCTGACAAATAATATGTCTAAATCGATTAGAAAAATGAGAGAAATTCAAATATGACATACATATAATATTTTCCATCATGTATATGACTTTACTAAGTGAGGCGTTTAGTGTATGGTATATGGTCACTCAATCAAATTAGGTGTCGAAACTAGATTTACTGAGAAAACATGCCAAACTTGGACACCAAATGACCAAACCATGTTGGAATGCGCCAAGATATGGCAAAGTGGAGCATAATAGTATTGCAAAAAACATAGATCTAGGTTTATGGAGTTAGGTGTGTAGTATAGGGTCAACCCCAAACAAATGAGCTACCTTGTACGAAGATTCTTGGCATTCGGGCCAAATGACAGATGTTATGGCCCCATACATGGCATAGTTTGTGAAAATATGCCCATATTCTACACAAACATGCATCCTGAAAGCACGGACAATGTTGACAACGAAAGTTTTCCTTTTGATTGCACATACAGACCATTTTCCATTTTTCGAGCGTGAAAAAACGGATTTTTATGAAGCAACAACCACAAATATGTTGCAATACTTGAGAACTAAACTTTTTGAAAACACTATAGCATGTTATATGTATAAATAACCAAATTGTTGCCTCTGCAAAGCTTTCCATCAACCACTTTTGAAGAACACAATTTTCTGCTGGTTAAGTTGGAAACAGGTCAAATATGAACTACAGGTGCCTCGTAGTTTGCCCATAATCTTTGGCAAAAATCATTTTTAGATATACAACTACCTATTTGATCAGATATATACCAAGTTTTTCTCAATATTCAACCCCTGGCTACGAAGAGTCATACCCGCCGTCTTGACTTTTTTTAAATCGGCATAGAAAATTCAAAAAAATAATTAAAAAAATCAAAATGGTGTAAGACCTTCGCGTGATGTCATTATATATGTCCTATTATTCACAAAAATAATAAACTTTAAATACGACAGTTATATTTAAAGGGTGTTCACATAAATGTTTTATCATCTACGAAGATTCTTGACTTCCAGGCCAAATATCGGGTGTTATGGCCACATCTATGACATAGTTTGTTAAAATATGCCCCTAGCATCCGTGACAGCCTTAGCTGGCACGTAATATTGTTACTATAGATAGGTTGATATTGTTAATATATAGGGCATGCATGCACTTGACCTAGGATTGTGGAGGTCTTGGTTCGGTTACCGGCAACGCACACGTGCACCGGCAGTACGTGCAGATCAGTGTGTGGAGAACTGTGCAGCAAGCTGTGTGTTACAATAAGGATACTACTGTGTAGAATAGAATGTTTTGGCCTACTCTTGTGGCCGTCCGAGAAAATTAAGAACGTTACTCCTATTCATCGAGTTAACTTAGTTTGTTGCTTCGAAATATTTCACTACGGAAGATAGGCCAGACGCCGACGGCCTGACGCCGCTGACGTATATACGCTAGGCCGATGGACGACGGTGACCGTCGGTGTTTTGTCCTGTCGGCGTAGCGAAACTTCGTCGACGTAGACTAGGCTACACCGACCGCAACCCCGTCAGTGTATGGATAGGCATAATGTGTTTCTTAAATTTTTAAATTCTTTTCCAAAAAAAATTCTACAAATTTATTTGAATTGTTTAACCAGTTAATCGCAGTATAGACATATTTATATTTTCATTAATTATTCTTAATTTTAATTTAAATCGCTCGCTTCTACTAACACTTCTCGATCGGTCACCCATGCTCCTGTCCCAGCATGTTTAACTTATTAGTTTCTTCCCTATGAGCTGACTAGAAACAACGTATGTTTTACTGACAATAATATGCAATCAATCCTGTTAACCCTTAGACCATCACGTCATACTATTTTCTTTTGTGAATTAAAAAAAAATTTAAGTAAAAAACAATAACTAATAATAATCTTGAATTCAAGTAAATCTTGAATTTAAATAATAATTAATATTTTTGCCTTTTCCATTTAATATTGAATAATTCATATCTATAAATCCGTAAATCGAAATTTGACAAATAATATGTCTAAATCGATTAGAAAAATGAGAGAAATTCAAATATGACATGCATATAATATTTTTCATCATGTATATAACTTTACTAAGTGGGGCGTTTAGTGTATGGTATATGGTCACCCAACCAAATTAGGTATCGAAACTAGGTTTATGGAGAAAACATGCCAAACTTGGGCACCAAATGACCAAACCATGTTGGAATGCGCCAAGATATGTCAAAGTGGAGAAAAATGGTATTGCAAACAAACATATATCTAGGTTTATGGAATTGGGTGTGTAGTATAGGGTCAACCCCAAACAAATGAGCTACCTTTTACAAAGATTATTGGTCTTCGGGCCAAATGACAGGTGTTGTGGCCACATCCATTGCATAGTTTGTGAAAATGAGCCTATATTCTACACAAACATGCATCTTGAAAGCACGGACAATGTTGACGAAGAAAGTTTTCCTTTTCATTGCACAGATAAAACATTGTTCACTTTTCGAGTTTGAAAAATCGGTTTTTTATTGAAGCAACAACCACAAATATGTTGCAATACTTGAGAACTAAACTTTTTGAAAATACTATAGCATGTTATATGTAAAAATAACCAAATTGTTGCCTCTGAAAAGCTTTCCATCAACCTGTTTTGAAGAACACAAGTTTTTGTTGGTTAAGTTGGAAATGGGTCAAATATGAACTACAGGTGTCTCGTAGTTTGCTCATAATTTTTGGCAAAAAATCATTTTTAGATACACAACTACCTATTACATCAGATATACACCAAGTGTTTCTCAATATTCAATCCCTTGCTATGAAGTGTCATGCCCGCTATCTTGACTTTTTTTTGAAATCGGCATAGAAAATTCAAAAAAAAAATCTAAAAAAACAAAATGGTGTAAGACCTCCGCGTGGTGTCATTATATATGTGCTAGTATTCACAAAAAATAATAAACTTGAAATACGACAGTTATATTTAAAAGGTGTTCACATAAATGTTTTATCTTCTACAAAGATTCTTGACTTTCAAGCCAAATGACGAGTGTTATGGCCATATCCATGGCATAGTTTTTTAAAATATACCCATATTCTACCCAAATATGCATCTTGGAAGCACAGATTATGTTGACAAAGAAAGTTTTTGTAACATCCCAAGTATGAAAAATAGCCATTAGATGTTTGCTCTCTGTTATTTTATGTTTTGCATCATGACATCATGTTCATTGCATTTGTTTTGCTTGTTTTCCATTTGTTTTCCTCTGTTTTTCTTTGTTTTCCTTTATTTTCTATTTGAATTTCAAATCAAATTTCAAACCTTTTGTTTCATACTTGTGATGTTACAATTTCCAAAATGATATTTCAAATCAAAACAATCAATTGTTTCCATTAAAGTTGTGATTTCAAAACTGTTGATTTATTTCTAATCAAAAATTCATTTAATACCAAACCAATTTTCAAATTCAATGAATTTCCAAAACAGCAACCCCTTTGAAAATTATGAAAATGACAAAACACTTCCATCATTTTTTCCATCAAACCATAAGGTTCAAAACTATTTAAAATGATGGCTTTTAATATTTCACTTAATTCAAATGATGTTCAAATTCAATTGCAAGTTACAAACAGCACCCAATTTGAACTTATCAAAATTACAAAACAATTCATTCACTTGTTTCCAATTAAACTTGAATTTTAAAACTTATTTTGCTTAAGTTCAATTATTCACTTAATCTCAAATTCAATCAAATTCAAATAGAAATGCCAACATCAACATAAATTAAATTTTTGGGAACAAAAGGTTGCACATTGTTGTTTATATAACAAGTAAATCATACAATTTTTCCTAAAGTTTCTAATCAACAAAAACCTCTCATTTTCTCCCTTTTCCTTTTAGCAAAAAAATAAATAAATAGCAAAAAAATAAATAAAAACAAAGCTAAGAGAGAGAGAGGGGCACCAGACCCAGCCCATCTCTCCCCCTGGCCTGGTAACCCCCTCGCATCATCTTCCTCCTCTGTACGGCTGCCATCCAGGGCACCCACGTAGCAGAGAAGGAGCAGCAACGGCTGGAGCTTCCCCCTCCTCCTATTAAACCCTAACCCTTCTCTCCCCTCTGCCCTAACACATCTTCTCCCTCTCCCCCGCCTCCATTCTTTCTACCTCTCTCTCTCTGCAACTGCCCCTCTCTGCACCTCTCTGAAACCCCCACCGAAACCCTCCTCCTCCTCCGGTGATCGCCGGCGTTTGGGCCACCCACCGTCCAGGGCGAGGCCGGGAATGGATTCCCCTTGGATCCCTCTACCTCCTCCACCCCACGGCGAGGGCCGGGAAGCCTCGGAGCGCCGCCGCCATCCACCCTTCGTCGCCGGTCGCCACTGCTCCGCCCCGTCCTGCTCCTCCTGTCCATCCCTCGCTGTGAGCTCCCTCCCCTCCGTCTTCCCCTCTCTGCCCCACCCCCGCGAGCACACACCACGCCCACAGCACCCACGGCCACCGCGCGGACCACGGCGAGCCGCAGCAGCCCGCCGGCGGCCGCCCTCCTCCGCCTCTGTTGCGTGTACCTGAACCTGCAAAGGTTCAGTTAAGTCCGCTATCTGCACCTCTTACCCAACATGCCCCCTTACCTGTCACAAACCGAGCAGCCACCGCGGTGGTTCTGCCCCCTTTGCGCGCACAGCGAGGGGGTGGGTTCGAATCCCACCCCCCACGGGATTAAACCCATTTTTTCTCCTTTGTTTACATCCAAGAACTTGTCAGAAATCACCAACAAGTCCCTGCCAGTTCTAATCTAGGTCCCTACAAATTAATTTTAAGTCCCTGTTAATTTCTTCTAAGTCCCTAGCTGTAATAAAAATGGCAGAATAATACCCAAAATATAAAAATGCATAACTAAATCATCCCAACTCCAAATTCAACTTTTTAAATATGTATCTTGTACCAAATTAAATGATCTATCCAAATATTTTAAATTGTTGAAATATTTGAAAACTTGTTTAATTCACTTAATTTTGCAAAATTCATAACTTGGGCATAAAAATTCCAAATTCCACAAACTAAATATGTTTTCCAATCAACTTTTCATGTACTTTCCAAATATCAACTTTGTTTACTGTTTTGAATAATTTAAATTGCTGAAAACAACTGTTTCTTATTTAATTCATTTAAAATTGCTAAATTAATAACTTGCTCAAATTAAATTCTTTTTTAACCTATAAAATATGTTTTCAAACCATCAAAGTATAAACTTTTCAAATATGAAATTGGTTTAATGCTTTGAACAAATAAAAATTAAAATAATTTCACACTTGAATTAAATTCATTTAAATCTTGTTTAAACTTGTTTAATTCATAAGTAATTTATTCTAATTCCTTTTTCAACAATTGAAACATGTAATTCACCCAAAATTGTGTGTTCTTTTCAAATATGAACTTTGTTACCTATTTTGAACAATTAAAATTGGTGAAAACAACAAATGGTTGTGTAACACCTTTAAGGAACCAAAATTTCATAACTTAATAAATAAAATTCCAAACTTGGTAAACCTTATTTCAAATTGTTTCTAAGGTTGTTTTCTTTCTGTTTTCCTCATCCATGCATCATGCTAATCATCTTTCACATGATGATTAGTGGTAGAACAATTATTTCAACCATAATTCATGGGCTTTCCATATGCAATCCAATTGCATATGGGTCCATTTAAACATGTTATCTTGTCAACTAGTTTATTCTGATGCATCAATTAAATTGACATGCATCATCCAATGTTTTTGCATTATGCCATGTTATTGATTGTTTGTCTCTCTGCGTTGTTTGTTTGCTTCTTCTCGGATAAACGACGACGTTGAGACCGACGATACTTACGACACCCCTTCTGAGGATCTAGCTCAGTACCAGGCTGCTGAGTTTGCAGGCAAGTATTCACTCACATGAACCATTGTGTTCCTTTCAACATTGGATACCGATACTTTCCGTTGTCTATTTCTGCTAGCCTTAAGTATCGTTGCTTGTGTTCGATCCTATCACATGTTATCCTGTAACCCTGATATAGCCTCACCTCCACACCTATAACCCCATTGCTTGTTGCCCGTGTCTTACTAGCATGCTTAGGGTTGTTTTGCTCGAGTCTGTTGTCCGTTACATTTCTGTTACTATTTCATTATGTTCTGGGGCTCGATGTTAAACAACAACCTGTTAATTTTGAGGTAATAATAATTTGATGATAAGGCACCGGCAGGAGGCCCGGCGTGGTTTTGAGGCCTGCTAGTGTCGACCCTAATTAGGAAAAGGGTCTTGTCTACTGATCCATGATGAGCGCACTAACCGCATGTGGGAAGCGTGTATGGGCGCCCCCCTCAATTTGATTCGATTCGCATCTCGTCCAAATCGCCACACTTAGTTCGGGCTTTCCATTTGATGCATGCATGTGCAGGTGCGAACCCTTGGTGCCAGGGTGGAACTTTTGTAGTCGGCATTTAGGGAGACACGTTCTTAGAGTGCTATGAGGGTCCCCTTTTCTTCGTGGGGCTTGATTAGCCGTGCGCTCAATTGCACGGGGTTCTTTCGGCTTGATGCGAAGAAGAGTTGAGTTGTGTTGAGTGCCCCGCTTGGTGGAAAGGCCACTCCATCTGGCGGGTTATTCTTACGTGTACGGCCAAATTGGTGCACCCCTGCAGGGTTAAATCTTCTCGAGAAGCCGTGTTTTCCGCGGTTATGGTTGACTTGGTGAAAGTACTGACTAACAAGTACTCAGAACAACTTACACCTAACTAATGATAACTTGACTAGTAATAGTCTTATTGACACAATAACTTGAACCATCATTAATCCAAAGTTGTTAGTTATCCTCGGATTGCTTCTTCAGATAAGGGGCGAGATTCAGGATGGGTTTGTTTGGTGGTTATATTTGGTTACGATACGCTATCTTATCTCCTTTCTGTTAGCCGGAAGTATATCATGTTTCTGTAGTTGGTTAGTGCAGCCAGCTGCCGCATCTTTTATATCCCCTTTCTTCCGTTGAACCCAAAGCATCTGTGCTTGGTGTTGGCGGGTTACACTTTGGTGAACTGTGAGTCTTGCTTGCCAGTACGTTTATGTACTGACCCCTTTGGGGCTGTGGTTTCCGCAGACTATGTTTCCGAGGATCCCCATGGTGGCTACTACGTGGAGTATGACGAGACTGCTGACGAGTAGATAGAGGACCCGGGCAGGATCCGAGACTTCGTGGATGGGCTTCGTCTTTTCGTTTCCGGCCTCTTAGGCCTATTTGGATCTTGTCTGTACTCAGACATGTTGAATGCTTCCGCTGTGTTGTAATGATGAATTGTTGGGACATGTGTCCTCTGGATGATTGTATTTATTATCTCTGCTCTAGTGAGAGCCATTTGCAACTTATTTCCATCTTTTGTGTCGTAGAGATCTGTTGTGATATCACTTGTTCCAATGTCGTTGACGTACCATGTGTGTATGTTTTGAATTACGTCAATGGACGTATCTAGATTTCTATGGGATGGTTTGCGCAGACGATGAATAGTAAGAGAATGGTTGTCACACGTTTACGTGTTGGCCTACTCATATTGAGATGCGGGTGCCGGTATGCCCCGTAAGCCATTTATCTATTGTTTAACGGAATGTGAGTATCCCCTAGAAGTCCGGGTGCGACAAATGGTATCAGAGGCTGTCTGCCTGTAGGATCCCTTTTTACTGGTCGCAGTTGAGTCTAGAAACTATTTTGTAGCTATATAGGAAAAATGAAACGTGAGAGTAGGAATTCTGTTCTTTTTCTTCTTTCCCCACCCACCCTCCCTTTTCTGGTAAGGAAGTGCAACGTTGTTTTTCTCTTCTCATCTAAACTTTCAAGTTAGGTTTTCACGTATCCTGGTTTCTCTAGGATTGTTATATCTACTAGACCATAGGAATGGAGGTGGTTGTGACATGATTTATCATGTTGCCTACTCACGATTGAGAACGGAGGCGTGTAAGCCTCGGAAGCAGATCCTCTATTCCTTAAGCAGTAGATATTGATCCTTTAGAAGCCCGGATGGGTTTTCCGTTGTACCTCAGGAGTTTTTGGTCCCGTGTTTCCCGATGTTGCTTCGATATCCTGTTCTTCTCAACATCCTTTTCGTCCGTTGAAACCTTGTTGTTGCTTCCCACTTCAGTTATTCTACCGGCGTCTAATCAATAACTCTGTTCCACCCTTCTGGCCAGATAGTCTATTCTCTAAATGAATCAAATTCTATTCAGCTATACACCCTCGATACAAAACCCCTTCCTCTATTTGAAAATGTTCCGGTGGTTTGTGAATTCCCTGACGTCTTTCCAGGAATGCCTATCATCTTGAACTTCCAGAAAAACTATCCAAGGTGCACGATGTGTTTCACGTGTCACAGCTCAAGAGGATCTTCCCAAGAAGTATCCGGACCTTTTCTTTTCTCAGTAGGAATCTCGGGGCGCGATTCCTTCAAGGGGGGCGTTTTGTAACATCCTAAGTATGAAAAATAGCCATTAGATGTTTGCTCTCTGTTATTTTATGTTTTGCATCATGACATCATGTTCATTGCATTTGTTTTGCTTGTTTTCCATTAGTTTTCCTCTGTTTTTCTTTGTTTTCCTTTGTTTTCTAGTTGAATTTCAAATCAAATTTCAAACCTTTTGTTTCATACTTGTGATGTTACAATTTCAAAAATGATATTTCAAATCAAAACAATCAATTGTTTCCATTAAAGTTGTGATTTCAAAACTGTTGATTTATTTCTAATCAAAAATTCATTTAATACCAAACCATTTTTCAAATTCAATGAATTTCCAAAACAACAACCCCTTTGAAAATTATGAAAATGACAAAACACTTCCATCATTGTTTCCATCAAACCATAAGGTTCAAAACTATTTAAAATGATGGCTTTTAATATTTCACTTAATTCAAATGATGTTCAAATTCAATTGCAAGTTACAAACAACACCCAATTTGAACTTATCAAAATTACAAAACAATTCATTCACTTGTTTCCAATTAAACTTGAATTTTAAAACTTATTTTGCTTAAGTTCAATTATTCACTTAATCTCAAATTCAATCAAATTCAAATAGAAATGCCAACATCAACATAAATTAAATTTTTGGGAACAAAAGGTTGCACATTGCTGTTTATATAACAAGTAAATCATACAATTTTTCCTAAAGTTTCTAATCAACAAAAACCTCTCATTTTCTCCCTTTTCCTTTTAGCAAAAAAAAATAGCAAAAAAAATAAATAAAAACAAAGCTAAGAGAGAGAGAGAGGGGCACCAGGCCCAGCCCATCTCTCCCCCTGGCCTGGTAACCCCCTCGCATCATCTTCCTCCTCTGTACGGCTGCCATCCAGGGCACCCACGTAGCAGAGAAGGAGCAGCAACGGCTGGAGCTTCCCCCTCCTCCTATTAAACCCTAACCCTTCTCTCCCCTCTGCCCTAACCCATCTTCTCCCTCTCCCCCGCCTCCATTCTTTCTACCTCTCTCTCTCTGCAACTGCCCCTCTCTGCAACTCTCTGAAACCCCCACCGAAACCCTCCTCCTCCTCCGGTGATCGCCGGTGTTTGGGCCACCCACCGGCCAGGGCGAGGCCGGGAATGGATTCCCCTTGGATCCCTCTACCTCCTCCACCCCACGGCGAGGGCCGGGAAGCCTCGGAGCGCCGCCGCCATCCACCCTTCGTCGCCGGTCGCCACTGCTCCGCCCCGACCTGCTCCTCCTGTCCATCCCTCGCTGTGAGCTCCCTCCCCTCCGTCTTCCCCTCTCTGCCCCACCCCCGCGAGCACACACCACGCCCACAGCACCCACGGCCACCGCGCGGACCACGGCGAGCCGCAGCAGCCCGCCGGCGGCCGCCCTCCTCCGCCTCTGTTGCGTGTACCTGAACCTGCAGAGGTTCAGTTAAGTCCGCTATCTGCCCCTCTTACCCAACATGCCCCCTTACCTGTCACAAACCGAGCAGCCACCGCAGTGGTTCTGCCCCTTTGCGCGCACAGCGAGGGGGTGGGTTCGAATCCCACCCCCCACGGGATTAAACCCATTTTTTTTGCTCCTTTCTTTACATCCAAGAACTTGTCAGAAATCACCAACAAGTCCCTGCCAGTTCTAATCTAGGTCCCTACAAATTAATTTTAAGTCCCTGTTAATTTCTTCTAAGTCCCTAGCTGTAATAAAAATGGCAGAATAATACCCAAATTATAAAAATGCATAACTAAATCATCCCAACTCCAAATTCAACTTTTTAAATATGTATCTTGTACCAAATTAAATGCTCTATCCAAATATAAAATTTGTTTACTGTTTTGAATATTTTAAATTGTTAAAATATTTGAAAACTTGTTTAATTCACTTAATTTTGCAAAATTCATAACTTGGGCATAAAAATTCCAAATTCCACAAACTAAATATGTTTTCCAATCAACTTTTCATGTACTTTCCAAATATAAACTTTGTTTACTGTTTTGAATAATTTAAATTGCTGAAAACAACTGTTTCTTATTTAATTCATTTAAAATTGCTAAATTAATAACTTGCTCAAATTAAATTCTTTTTGAACCTATAAAATATGTTTTCAAACCATCAAAGTAAAAGAATGTATATTAAAAATTTAGAGATTGTTTGCATTGATTCTCATTTATTTTAAAAACATAATGAATTTATTTTACCTTCCCAAAATTTATTTTATTTCCAACATGTACCGTCTTGATTGGGACACCACATGTGTGAAAAACGCCTCCGGCCTAGACCTGATCCTAACCACTTAAGATGATTTAGACCCTTTCAGGTTCAATCTATATTTTAGAATAATCGACGGGTAAAAAGTATCATTTCCATTCACTGGTAGAAAAAAGGCCTTCCATACGCCCCCATCAGTCCCCAAACTTTCCGCACCGTGTGTCGGATATATACTGAATAGGGGTATATCAGATGGTGGTCATAAGTGCCGGATTACCAGGGTGGCCCAAGTGGTAGTGGGCTATGGTCCATTGGGCGGCCCAGTAAGCTGACGCGCAGAAGCCGGATTCTAGAAGGACCCGGATCACGGCCCACGTGATCTAGCTTGGAGGTGAAGGCGGACTCCTTACTTTTCAAGTTAGAAGTTATCGTAGTCTTCTAGGTTTCCTACTCTGTATGCCCTAACCCGGCTATTATATAAAGCCGGACGGGAGATATGATAGATAGAGAAGATATAGGCTAACTCGCCGAGAAGTTGATCCTCAGCGAATAGCTAACAGAACCTTACATTGTAATTGTATACACAGACTTTAGCCCTGATTAGTGAGATTGCAGGAGTAGGGACGCCGTACTATTACGACGTACCGAACCTGGGTAAATCCTGTGTCTTTGTCTTCAACGCGATCCCGTTTCCCCACGTCTCTACCCGTAGTCTCATGGCACCCCCGTCTATGAAAACTACTACGATGTCTCGACAGTTGGCGCCCACCGTGGGGCAAACGACGTCAGGCGTTAAGTTCCGATCTGGGATACTCGGCAGAATCGGCAGGTCCATAACTGTCGGAAGCCTGGAGTTCGACGAGGACGTCGGACGCTTCCTTGACAATGGATCCTACATACCGGCACAAAATCATCTGTTAAGTGTCTGCGTGTAACCGATTGGATCTGCTAATATCTTTATCGGACTAACTGCAGAGGCCATGGGGTTTTGCGGTGGAAGCAAATTTTTCCCACCCGCCCTATACCCAATCGAAGATGACTATGATACCGGATTTTGCTCAGATCGCCGACATGAAAGTGATACACACTTTATCGGTAAGGTGCAATCCGAGGTCGCCGAAAACACGGACGACGGAAATCCCGTGCAGGAGGCAGACAACAATACGCCCGCCACAGAGGTGGAAGATCCGACATCCGTCAACATGACGATCAACTCGGAAGCTGACTCGGTGCTAGCCGCCATTGAGGCGAGATTAGAGTCAGAAACCGGATCAGATGATTTTGATTCCGAAGACGAAGACGTGGACGCCTTCGAAAGAAAAGTTAAATCTTTTCAGGAGGGATTCCATGAAGTACTAATGGCGAAACCGGCTGAAAACACGGACGCCGGCAGTCAGGAAAGCCCTAAAACCCCTCCGCCAGAGGAAGAGAGAGAAGATGGAGAAACTTCTCCGATATTTCCCAACGTCAAGGAATTGACAGAGGATGAACCTGCTAAAAAACCTCCCTCTTCTAAGAAAAAGCACAAGGCCGCTAAAAAACTCCAATACAAACTTCGGAAGAAGAAATCGGCTGATCCAGCTGATGAAAGCCCGGAAGTAGGAGATGCAAGCGGAATAAAACTTGCGAAGAAGAAAACAAAAGAAATCCTTGTTCCGCCAATGACAGTGTCGGGGGGTTACCCCCGAGTAGGGTAAAGACAGGTGGTAAAGGCGGCTCACCGAAGAGAGGTTTGGTCGAGTAGCCGACTACCTGGTACTCGCTACCCGGTCGACTGCTACTCGGTCTCACCTCAAGATGACCAGAAGGAGATATCAATCAAGTTCTATCCTTTCGAGTAGAAGAGTTGGCCCGAGTACAATTGGCGGGAACCATTGGCGGGAACCTACTCGGGCCGGAAAGTCAAAGGAGCCGTTCTGACACAGGATCCCGCGTATCCTGGGTCCGTACTTGGCAGCATTCGAACTACTGTTCATCTGGGACCGGCCTGCCTGACAGTGACAGCATGGAAGCAGGCCGTGGCAGGATAAGGGGGGCCTACTCTGTGCCTAGGTACAGTGATACCAGTCTGTCCCCTAGTTTTGCCCAACGACTTTACGGAAGCAGCCAAGATTAGGAACCAAAGCTGTCAGCGGGTACCCGGAAGAAGGACGGTGTGCACACTATGTCGACACTTGTCTAGATTTGGACGTATCCGGCTGGGCACCATGTATATAAGGTGCCCCGCCGCCTCCTGCGCGAGGCACGCAGATAGACGCTCATCTTGCATCTTGCTCCATGCTCACAGTGAACCCTAGAAATCCTAAGTTCTTGACCTAGTTCTACCCGGAGGGAAGAGGGAAGCTACTCGGTAGCAATATCATTTGTACTGTGGCTACTCGGAGAGACATCATAATACATAGAGAAAGGCAGGAGTAGGGGTTTTACCTCCTCACGAGGGCCCTGAACCTGGGTACATCGTGTTGTTTGTGTCGTGTGGATCTTATCTCACGCGGCTACCCGTCGCGTAATCCCTCCCCGAATACCTCCAGCGTCCATCGTCCCCACATCTTTAGCCATCCTATGGCATCTGCCGTGACGACCCGCCACGACAGTTGGCGCCCACCGTGGGGCAACCAGCGGCGCTGGCTGGAGTTTCTGTTCGGACGGGATCTTCATCAGCGGAGCGCGTAGTTTGTGGCCTTGTCCACAGATTTGGCTCCTTCGACTTCGTCACCGACAACGCCGGGTGTTTCGGCGGCATGGCCATGCCTGAGGGCGGCTCGGTGATCTCCTTTGGCTCTCACCTCGTCTACGTCGCCACCGTCGCCAACAGCGCCTACCCCGAGCTGGTGCATGACGCGGAGGATCCTCCCGCGGTGGTTGCTGCTCGCGGAAGGCCTGCATGCAGCTCAGCATGCTGCGCTGAGGTGATGGTGACGGGTTTGGCGGCAAACACTGGCGCAGCTGCTACTGGCGCTGCGGCCGTCGTCGAGGAGGTTGACGACCCGCCTGCTGGTGGCAGGAATCACCGGCCCTACGAGAAGGAGAGCAACTTGCCACCTTCCACGTCTACGGTCATCCCCGCGTCTGCTGCGCGAACTGGTATGCCTACTCCCACCGACATCGAGCTCCTAGCCGCGAGGGAGCAGCTCGAGCGGCAACGCCAGGAGCTGCTTGCCGAGCAGGCGGAGTTGGAGAAGATCAGGCTTGAGCTGAGTTTAGATCAGCTCGAGTACAACAAGGCTCACGGCTTCACGCCGGTCGCCAGGAGGCCCAGCAGAGTGGGCGCTACGCGGCGCAACCTGGGTGCCGAGATGGCGACAGTTGCGGAGGTGCCCGCGCAGTCCGCCACCGCGAACACTTTCACAAGGCCAAGGTACAGCACACCCGCCAAGACGCTCAGAGCTGCACAGGCCGTGGCTGCCGAGTTGCCGCGCCTGGATGGAGAGGCGCGTCTCAGGCAGCAGGAGAGGCTCAACGAGTTGGTGTTGGAGGCCGCTAGGCAGAACGAGGAGTTCCGGAAGGCCAACCCGGGAGCTGGAGCTTCGCAGGTGGTTCACTCGCACGCGGCCAGATCTAATGATCAGGCCTCGTCTCCGCATCCCAGCCGCGAGAAGAGCCGCAGCGGGCGCTCGGGTAGAGACAGGCAAATGCAGGTGTATGACCCGGCTGCTGCCGCGAAACAGGTTGCTGTGCCGCAGCAGCCCGGGCAGGAACACAACGCTGCAAGAGCAGGCTCTCAAGCCCATCAAGCTCAAAACCGTGCCCGAGAAGCCGCGCGTCCGGGTACTTCTCGGCAACCCGCAGCTCAGCCTACTCGGCAGAGGCAGCAGCCGCGCCCAGTGGCACCAGTCGCCAACCCGGTGGAGCAGCCCGCAGCTATGCAGGTGGATAGGTATGATGACGGCTACTCGGCTATGGAGATGGCTGGCTATGATATTCATGACCGTGTTGGTGAGCGCGTGTTGGCGCCTGGAGATGCGAGGCACCAGTTGGACCGTATCAGCTTGTCGGCGCGGCTTGAGAGCACGGGTCCTCCCGGCCCCGAGTGCTTTGGCCCGCGCATCATGAACGAGCCTTCCGTGAAGGGCTTCCAGCTTGCAAGAGGCACCAAGAGCTACAATGGTAGCACCAAGCCTGAAGATTGGCTCAATGATTACGTCACCGCGGTCCATATCGCGAATGGCAACAGGAGATGGGCGGTGCGCTATGTGCCGCAGATGCTAGAGGGTCCAGCTCGCACTTGGCTCAACAACTTGCCCAAGAACAGCATTAACTGCTGGCTGGACTTCTCGGATGCCTTCATCAGCAACTTCACGAGTACATACAAGAGGCCGAATAGGCCACAGCAGCTGTCGGCTTGCAGGCAGCGAGAAGACGAGACGGACCGCGAGTACCTTACTCGGTGGAGCACGCTGAGGAACACATGTGAGGGTGTGAATGAAGCACAGGCTATCACTTGGTTTGCGCAGGGTTGCCGACATGGCAGCATGCTTTGGCAGAGATTGCAGAGAGAGATGCCGAACACCCTGGCCGAGACCATCAAGATTACGGATCAGTACGCACTCGGTGATCCTACTCAGCCACTGATGGACTCCTCTGAGCCGAGAAGAAACTTCAACAGCAGCAAGCGCAACGAGTTCCGCAACAAGCGCCGAGTAGATACTCGGTATGACCCTGAGGAGGTGAATGCAGTGAATGTCGGAGGCGGTGGTGGCCAAAGGCAGAAACCTGCTGGAGCCTACGGGCAGAACCAGAACCAGGGCCAAGGCAACAAGAAACCGTTCCGCACTGCGCAATCGGGTAGCGGGAACTCCGAGCAGCCGAAGAAGTTTGTCTTCGATGACATGAAGGATGGCCCATGCAGCTTTCACACTCATCATCCCTCGAGGCCCGCTAACCACACTACTCGGCAATGCGAATGGTGGGATGTGATCAAGAGTGATGGCTTGCCTCCTCCTCCTCCTCTGCCAGCCGCCAATGCTACTGTTCAGCCTACTCGCGCACCCGCGACTCGGCCGCCAGTGTACCCGAGAAGAGAGAATGTCAACCAGGTGGCTTTAGGAACCAACCGGAACTTCAACAATGAGAGATACCGCAACAACAACAACAACTACAACCGCAACAACAACAACAGAGGCAACAACAACTATCAGGGCAGCAACAATGGCAACAATGGCAACAATGGGGGCAATGGCTCCAACCAGTACCAAGAGCACCACGAGAGCTATATGATCTTCACTTCTGAGGCAGTCGACAAGCAGTCACAGCACAGGCGGGCCATGGAGGTCAACGCAGTGATTCCTGCTGTCCCTCACTACATGTACTGGTGCGACCAGGAGATCAGGTGGACTCGAGCGGATCATCCCAAGGTGATGCCCAATCCGGGTACCTATGCCTTGGTGCTGGATCCTACCTTCCTGGGCCCCGAGAAGAATGTGAGGTTCAGCAAGGTGCTGATCGACAACGGCAGCAGCATCAACATCGTGTACAAGGACACACTCGAGAAGCTTGGCCTGGCCGAGAACATGATGCTGCCTAGCAAGACCACCTTCCATGGCATTGTGCCCGGGATCTCGTGCAACCCGATTGGCCGAGTGTGGATTGATGTGCTATTCGGTACTCGGGAGAACTGCCGCACAGAGCGCCTGCAGTTTGAAGTGGTGGATCATCAGAGCCCCTATCATGCTCTACTCGGCAGGCCTGCTCTGAGCAAGTTCATGGCCTCTACTCATGTGGCTTATCTGAAGATGAAGATCCCTGGTCCCAATTGTCGCACCCTGGGTTTCTAGAGGATACTCTCCGCACGAACTGGAAGTCAGGTGCTTGGATTATGGGGCAAACATGCTCCCACGTCCCAGCTTCCTGGTAGGCCTGCGCTTATGCGCGACAACACAAGCCCTGCTTCCACCGTCGAAGTAAACTATCCGCTAGGAACCTAAAGGCACTACTGTCGACGTACTTCATAATCATACACGCACGGTACGTCAACAGTTTGGTACGAATGATAGCACAGAATGTCTCTAAGACACAAAAGAATGAAATAAGGGCAACTGGCCTTCCTTAAGGCAGAAAATATCGAATACAGTCATCCAGAGGACACATGTCCCAACATATCATCCATTACAACAGCGGAAGCAAACAAAGGGGTCTGAGTACAGACAAATCCATGGCTTAAGAAGCCTGAGAACATAAAGAAAAGCGAAGCCCATCCACGAAGGTCTGGATCCTGCCCTGGTCCAGCTAACTACTCGTCTGCAGCGTCATCGAACTCCACAAAGTAGCCATCCTGGGAAGCATCGTAGTCGTAGTAGTACTCTGCGTAAACCACAGCCCCAACGGGGTCAGTACATCCAAGTACTGGCAAGCAAGACTCACAGTTCATCAAGGAGTTACCCGTCAACACCAGCTTTGATGCTTGGGTTCAACGGAAGAAAGGGGTGATATAAAAGTTGCTGCTGGCTGCACTAACCAACTACAGAAATATCTACAAGTTCCGGCTAACAGAAAAGATAAGATCGAGGATTGTAACCAACTGAAAGATAACTTCAACCAAAAACCCATCCTGGATCTCGCCCCTTATCCAAAGAAGCAATCCGAGGATAACTCACACAGTTGTGATAAGGTGAATCAAGTTATTGTGTGAATAACCTATTACTAGTCAGGTTATTAATCATTGGGTGAAACATGATTGATCATTATGTTGAAGTTGTCCTGAGTACTTGTTAGCCAGTACTTTCACCAAGTAATCCATAACCGCGGAAAACACGGCTTCTCGAGAAGATTATCCCTGCAGGGTTGCACCAATTTGGCCGTACACTCATGAATATCCCGCCAGATGGGATGCCTCCCACCAAGCGGGGCACTCAACACAACCGACCATTCCTCGCATCAAGCCCAAAGAACCTTGGGCGCACGGCTAATCAAGCCCAGAAGAAAATGGACCATCATAGCACTCTAAGACCGTGTCCCCCTATATGCCGACTACGAAAGTTCCACCCTGCGCTGGGCTCGCAAAAACATGCATGCGGCAAAAGGAAAACACGAACTAAATGAGGCGATTTGGACGAGATGCGAATCAGGTCAAGTTGAGGGGGGCGCCCATACTCGCTTCCCAAATGCGGGTAGTGCGCTCATCATGGATCAGTAGACAAGACCCTTTTCCTATTAGGGTCGACACTAGCAGGCTCCAAAACCACTCATGGGCCTCCTGCCGGTGCCTTATCATCAAATTATTATTACCATTAGCAATTAACAGGATTGATTGATTAATAACGAGCCCCGGTACAAGATAATAAGATAGTAACAGTAATAACCGACAACAGACTCGAGTAAAAGCAACCCTAAGCATGCTAGATAACAACAGGCCCAAGCAATGGCTGTAGGTATGGAGGTGTTGGCAATATCAGGGCTCAAGGTATCATGTGATGGGTTCGGAGAACAAGCAACGATACATAGGGCTAGCAATAGTAGACAAAAGATAGTATCGACAACTAGTGTGGAAAGGAACTCAATGATTCATGTGAGTGATAACTTGCCTGGCAGCTCAGCCTCGTACTGGGCTAGGTCCTGAGTAGTGGTGTCGTAAGGCTCGTCGGTACCAACGTCGTCGTCTAATCGAGAAGAAGCAAAAACAACAACGAAGGAAGACGGGCAATCAATACATGGCATAAGTGCACAAACATTGGATGATGCATGTCATGTTTAATAGATGCACCAAAATAACTTGCTTGACATGAAACACAAATTTAAATGGATTCCATATGCAAAAGGATGCATATGGAAGCCCATGCTTGGAGTTGAATTAATTGTTCTACCACTAAGCATTAGTTGTAGTTGAATTAGTATGATGCATGCATGATGAATAACAATAACATAACACTTTAAATGCAATTAGGATGATAATTAACAATTTAGAAAGGCATTTATCAAATTTGGAATTTTGTTACTTAAACATGGCACACAAGTAAATGTTGTTATCATCAATTTAAAGTGTGCAAAACAAATTACAAATTTTATATTTGAAAAGTTTATCAAATTTTAGTTGGATTACATGTTTCACAATTTGAAATTGGACCTAGGATTAATTAGTTATGAATTAAACAAAATTAAGCAATTTTTAATTGAATTGAACAAGATTTAAATAGTTTGGGCAATTTAAATTGTTCAAACCAGAAAACAAAATTTATATTTGAAAAGAACATTCAAAAAGGTGTGAAAAACATATTTTATTTGAATTATTTGAAAACAGTATGAATTAGTTATGATTTATTTCAAATTGCATTTGAATTATTCAAATTTGAAATTTAAATGAATTTTGAATATTCAAAACAGAACACAAATTGCATATTTGGAAAGATGATGAAATTTAGATCAAGTTTCATATAAAGTTTGTATTTGTTGGGTTTATAAAACAAAAGATATTGCATTTTCAATTTATGTGTTTATTCTGCCCACTTAAAAGAAATAACAATTTTAAACAGATTCCTTTTAGACTTTTGTTACCGAGAGGGGCTAGACCCGCTGCCACTGACGTGCGGGTCCAGGCCAGCGTGGCAGCCACGCAGGCGCCAGCGTGGACGGGGAAGAAAACCCAGCAAAAAGGGTTTGCGTCTCCGGGGGCTCGACCCCGAGACCTACTGCCTCGCGCGCAAGGGAACAGACCAACTGCGCTGCGATCGGATCTTGACAGTAGTAGGGTGCGCGGAAGGATATCGTGTGTGTTGTGCGTTAACTGAATTTTCTGACAGAAACCAAGTGCAGTTCGTTGCTCGCGATTCAGAAACGAGGGATGCAGAGATCAAGCCGCTTGCTTGTTCCTGGATCGTGTGCAAGAGCTAGAAGGCACCGGGGACGCTCGTTGCGATGGTGGGCGTGGAGCAGATACAAGGAGGAAGAGGAGGTGATCGGGGGCTCACCGCGGCGGGTCGAGCAGAGGGTGGCGCGGTCGAAGCAGCTCTGACGGCGGCAGCTAGAGGTAGACGGCGGCGAGGCTAGGAGTCTCCTCGGGCTCAACCGAGATGTCGAACCGGAAGAGGGGAGGTAGGCGGTTCCATTCCCGGTGGCGGTGGCGCCTCGGGGTGAGTGTGTGGCCGGCGACGAGCGGAGGAGGTGGTGCACGGTGGCCGGTTTTCAGAAATCGGTGGTGGGTTCAGAGAAAAAAGCAGAGGCTTGGGGGGAGAGGAAGGAGGTTGGCGGCGCTGAGGAGAAGGGTGGAGCTAGGGTTGAGTGGCCGGAGGGGGCCGTGGTGCCTTTTATCGAAACGGAGGAGTGGTACGGCGGCCATCGGGAGCTCCTGGAGGCGATCAACGACGGAGCTCAGCTCGTACCGTTCTGACGTCACGAGAGGAGGACGAAAGCGACGGGAGGGGGAGGTGATAGCGGGCCAGGGAAAAACGGGCCAGAGGGAAAGAAAAAACGGGCTGGGCCCTAGGTGCTGCGCTGCTCTCCTCTCCTCCTTCTGTTTCTGTTATTATTTTTTTTTGTACACTGGTTTTTTTTTTTGTAGTTGAGTGAATGGGAAACAAAACAAGATTTGTTTACAAAAATTTTGGAATAAAAAATAGGGTGAACTTCCTAGTGGAAAGCAACCTTATGGTAGACTTTGTTTTCCAAAAATTTTATGTTTTGTTTGTTGTTTTAAAATTAACCAATTTAATTGGAAAATGCAATATTAATTAATATTGGTAAAACAAAACACTTTCCATAGGGTTTTCCCCTAGGGTTTTTAAAGGGGTTTAAGAAATTATGGATACCAATTAGTTATGAACTTCATGGCTCCAAAAGATTAAAGGTTTGGAGAGTTGGTTTGAAATTGGAAATGATTTGGAATTAATTATTTTAATTGAGTAATTGATTTAAGCAACAACTTCATGGATGAATTACAATGGATTGTTTGGAAACAAAAGAGGTTTTCAAATTGCAATTCTTTGTTTGAAAGAAAGTAACAGACAAGTGTGAAAACAATGTTTGAATAAGTTTGAATTTTAATATGAAAACAATGCAAACAGAAATGAAAATGAGAATGATGCCATGATGCATTGCATAAATTAAACAAATAAATAAAACAACTAAGGGTTTTCATACTTGGATGTTACAAAACGCCCCCCCTTGAAGGAATCGCGCCCCGAGATTCCCTACTGAGAAATGAACAGGTCCGGATACTTCTTGCGAAGATCCTCTTCGGTCTCCCACGTTGCCTCTTTATCGGAATGATGCGACCATTGGACTTTCAAGAACTTGGTGCTCTTGTTGCGAGTCTTACGCTCGGTCTCATCGAGAATACGAATAGGGTGCTCCTCATAAGATAGATCATCTTGCAGCTCAATGGAATCATGATCAACTGCACGATCTGGATCTTTGAAACACTTCTTGAGCTGTGACACGTGGAACACATCGTGCACTTTGGATAGTTTTTCTGGAAGTTCAAGACGATAAGCATTCTCTGCACGTCTTGAGAGGATGTTGAAAGGGCCAATGTATCTTGGTGCAAGCTTTCCTTTCACACCAAAACGATGAGTGCCTCTGAGGGGAGTTACACGGAGATATGCCTTATCACCAGGTGCATAGACCATATCTCTGTGCTTGCTATCATAATAGCTCTTCTGACGAGACTGAGCAATCCTGAGATTGTCACGAATGATACGAACTTTCTCCTCGGCTTCCTTAACAATGTCAGGGCCTAAAAGTGAACGTTCACCAGCTCCAGACCAATTGATTGGACTCCTGCATCTGCGACCATACAGTGCCTCAAATGGTGCCATGCCTAGGCTTGCCTGGTAGCTGTTGTTGTAGGAGAATTCAGCATATGGAAGGCAATCCTCCCATTTCATGCCAAAGGAGAGACCACATGCTCTGAGCATATCCTCGAGAATCTGATTGACTCTTTCGACTTGCCCCTGAGACTGAGGGTGATAAGCTGTGCTGAACAGAAGTTTAGTGCCCAATGCTTCTTGAAAGCTCTTCCAGAAATGAGAAGTGAAGATACTTCCACGGTCTGAGCTTATTTCCAATGGAACACCATGAAGGGGAACAACCTTTGCTGTGTAGAGCTCTGCTAACTGGCTAGCTGAGATAGTTTCCTTTACAGCATAGAAGTGAGCAACCTTAGTGAGACGATCAATAACAACAAAGATTGCATCGTTGCCCTTTTTGGACTTTGGAAACCCAGTAACGAAGTCCATTTCAATCATGTCCCACTTCCACTCAGGAATTTTCAGAGGTTGGAGTAGACCTGCTGTCTTCTGATGGACTGCCTTAACACGTTGACAAACGTCGCATTCAGAAACGTATTGAGCAATTTCACGTTTCATGCCAGGCCACCAATACAGAGTCTTGAGATCCTGGTACATCTTTGTACTTCCAGGGTGAATGGATAGAGGAGTTTCATGAGCCTCCTTGAGAATGATATCCTTGAGACTTTGAATCTGAGGGACTGCAATGCGTCCTTCGAAGAACACAGTTCCCTTGTCATCAATTGAGAAGGACTTGAATTTATCATTGCCCTCCTTGATGTGATCCACAATCTTCTTGATTTCATTATCACGAAGTTGTTCAGAACGAATCTTGTCCTCGAGAGTTGGACTGGCTGTCAAGCTAGCAAGGTATCCTTCAGGAACAAGACCAAGGTTCAGCTTCTGGAATTCTTCATGAAGTGGAGGTTGGCTTTCCATGATCATGAGATTATTGCAATAGGATTTGCGACTGAGAGCATCGGCCATAACATTAGCCTTGCCTGGAGTGTAAGAAATGGTGAGATCAAAGTCTTTAATCTTCTCAATCCATCTCCTTTGCCTGAGGTTCAGATCTGGCTGAGTGAAGATGTATTTCAGACTCTTGTGATCGGAAAAGATTTCAGTTTTGTTACCCAACAAGTATTGTCTCCATTTCTTGAGGGCAAACACAACTGCTGCAAGTTCAAGATCATGAGTGGGATAGTTTTGCTCATGTGGGTTCAACTGACGTGAAGCATAAGCCACAACTTGACGTTCTTGCATAAGAACTGCTCCTAGTCCTTGGAGAGATGCATCACAGAATATCTGGAAAGGTTTGGTGGTGTCGGGGCCAACTAGAACATGTGTGGAAGTGAGTTTTGTCTTCAGGAGGTTGAAACTCTCATCACATTGTGGAGTCCAAACGAACTTTTTGTCCTTCTTTGTGAGATCAGTGAGAGGTTTAGCAATTTTGGAAAAGTTTTGGACGAAACGACGGCAATAGCTAGCCAAGCCAAGAAAGCTTCTAACTTGTTTCACCGTCTTAGGGGGTTTCCAATCAACAATTGCCTTAACCTTTTCCGGGTCAATGGCAATGCCTTTGGCAGAGATGATATGACCAAGATATGCAACTTCTGGAATCCAGAATTCACATTTGGAAAACTTGGCATATAGGCGATGCTCGCGAAGTTTCATGAGAGTGAGACGAAGGTGTTCTCCATGCTCTTCCTCGGATTTGGAGTAGACTAGAATGTCATCAAGATATACCACAACGAACTTGTCGAGGTATTCATGGAAGACAGAATTCATGAGTCTTGAGAACGTTGCCGGTGCATTGGTGAGACCAAAGGACATGACGGTGTATTCATATAGACCGTACCTTGTGGTGAAAGCTGTCTTAGGAATATCTTCCTTTCTGATCTTTATCTGATGGTAGCCCATCCTCAAGTCCAACTTTGAGAATATTGAGGCTCCAGCAAGTTGATCAAAAAGATCATCGATACGAGGAAGTGGATACTTGTTCTTGATTGTTTTCTCGTTGAGAGGACGATAGTCAACCACGAGTCTTTTTGTTTGATCCTTCTTGGCAACAAACAGAGTTGGGCAACCCCAAGCGGAGGAACTAGGCTGAATGAAACCTTTGTCCATATACATATCGATTTGCTCCTTCAACAATTTCAGTTCAGGAGGAGCTATCTTATATGGATGCTTAGAGATTGGAGCAGTACCTGGCTCAAGCTCGATCACGAACTCAACTGCTCTGTCCGGGGGCATCCCTGGCAATTCTTCTGGAAAGACGTCAGGGAATTCACAAACCACCGGAACATTTTCAATTGCCGGAAGGGGTTTGGCATCAAGGCTGAACAGCTGAGCAGAAGTTGATCCATATGGAGAATAGACTATCTGGCCTGAAGTGTGGGAGAGAGTTATTGACTTTTGAGCACAGTCAATTTTAGCTTTGTGGGTCTTCAACCAATCCATACCCAGAATGACATCAATGTCAGAATTTCCCAGCAACATGAGTGAAGCAAGGAATATGCGACCTCCAATTAGGATCTGATTGTCCATGCTTATCTTGGAAGTAATCATTTTAGTTCCCGGAGAGTGCACATAGATTTGATTGCTTAGCGGAACCAGAGCTAAATTGTACGTTGTAGCAAAGATCTTTGACACAAACGAATGCGATGCTCCAGTATCAAACAACACTTTAGCTGGAATAGAGTTTACGGGTAATATACCGAGAACGACGTCTGCAGCCTCCTCTGCTTTGTCGGCCTTGATATGGTTCACCCTCGCGTTCCTCCCGACAGGCCTATTGTTGGAGTTGAAGGCTTTAGCCGGAGGAGCACGAACCATAGCCTGGTTGGTGTTGGGGCGAGGAGGTAGGGGTAGCTGCTTCTGAGTGCACTTGTCAGCATAATGTCCAGTCTCCTTGCACTTGTAGCAAGTGACGATACGAGAAGGACCTGGCCTTGGCTGCCCCATCGGGAACCTCTGACCCTGCATCTGAGATGGGTTGGGTGGGCGGGGACCAAAGCCTGGAGAAGCTTGGGCATTTGGAGCCCGAGTGACAGCACCATTTGGCACCCAGATGCGGCGCTTCTGCGGAGGGGTGGTCATGTTGGAGGAGGAACCACCCTCACGCGAGTGCTTGCGGGACTCTTCGAACGCCTTGCGCCCATTCTCCTCATTGAGCGCGGTGTTCACAAGCTCGACGAAGTCCTTGCACTTGATGTTTGTGAGAGCGTACTTCAGTTCCGGGTTAAAACCTCGGCGGAACCTTGCCATCTTCTTGGCTTCGGTGGACACTTCGTCACCAGCGTACCGAGCGAGACGATTGAACTCGTTCTGGTAGCCGAGAACGTCCAGCTTGCCCTGTCTGAGAGAGCAGAATTCCTCACGCATCTTTTCCATGAGACCATCCGGGATGTGGTGCTTCAGGAAGGCATCTCTGAAACATCCCCAGTTGATAGGAAAGCCAGCCCTCATGGCCTGGTAGTTCTCCCACCAAGTAGCTGCCTGACCCTTCAGTAGGTAGGTGGCGTACTTGACCTTATCCTCTTCAGCAACATGAGCTATCTCCAGAGCTCTTGCTACGTCACGGATCCAGTCATCAGCATCCAGGGGCTCACGTGTTGCCACGAAAGCTTTTGGACCCAAGCTGAGGAAGTCCTTGATGGTGACCCTTGGAGCATTCTGGTTGTGTTGCTGGTTAGCCTGGATCTGGGCCATCTGTGTCACCACTTGGGTCATCTGAGCCAACAGCTCCCCCATTGGTGGTGGCGGTGGCGGGTTGTTCCTGGTTGGAGGCATCCTGAACAGAAATTCATTTTAGCACAACAACAGAAAAGGATAGACTTTGTAACCGAAAGATAGATTATTCCGACGCATGAATAGATAACCAACAGGTACATCATCACATGTTCAAATACATCAGAATATCCAACAGACCAAATACATGGTTCGAAAACGAAAGGATAGACTAGACACAGCTAGTAATGGATACAACGGTACTCCCATGCTCATCACGCAGGACGGCGGTGAGTAGTACGACGAGAGATACGGTGAGGAGGAATCCCACGGAAGTAGGTATCACGACGATCCATGTAGATAGGAACTGCTCTGAGAGCAACTCTCGGTGTGGTGAAGTAGGAAGCGTCGTATCCCTGTGCTCCATAGCGGGGAATCCCTGTGTAACCAGCTCCGAGATCGAGAAGTGGACCTCTGATCGGCTCGTAACCTCCAGCATCTGGCAACGGAAGACCAGCTAGCTGAACGACACGTGCGAAGCGCTCGTCTCCAACAAAGTCTGTGGTGTACGTCGCCAGACGAGTGAGAGCAAGGCAGAGCTGCTCCCTGACTGCGGCTAACTCCTGAGAAAGTGCGGAAGCAACGGCATCACTGTGACTAGCGAACTGGGCAGTGACCTGGAGCCTGGAGCTATCAGTCTCGTAGGTATCCATGTCACGGTGGATAGTGAAGTGAGCTCCTGCTGCCGTGATGTAACCACGGGGGATGTGACGAAAGCTGGACTTATCAAACCCCCAGTAGTCAGCACGGAGAACGGTGACACTCACGTACGCTGCCTGCTGCACGGCCATATCCACTGTGGACCCTACTGCCTCGTACTGGTGTGCAATGCTCCTGCCATCATCCGACAGAATGTAGACGATAGCCCGGTAGCAAGTCTGGTCACACTCTCGCTGGTGCTCGTAGACCTGGTACTCTGGTGCCCAATGGAACCCCAGAAAGGTAACCATGTCTCTCAGCAACTCCGGGAAACCGGCGGTGCTCTCACAGCGAGTCATGCGAACCACCTGCGGATAGTAGTTGAGACCCATCTGCAGATTATTTGGAAGGTTTTGATTAGACTCCGGTAGAAGGAAAAGGATGTGGAAAACAACAACAAGGTTCAACGGACGATAATGAAGTTGAAAAGAACATGATATTGAAGCAACATCGGGAAAACGAGACCAAAAGTCCTAAGGTACTACAGATAACCCAAAACACGTGAAATCCTAACTTGAAAGGTTGGGTGAGAACAGAAAACAACGTTGCACTTCCTTACCAGAAAAGGGTGGGTGGGTGGGGAAAGAAGAAAAATGGCAGAATTCCTACTCTCACGTTTCATTTTTCCTGTATAGCTACAAAATAGTTTCTAGACTCAACTGCGACCAGTAAAAAGGGATCCTACAGGCAGACAGGCTCTGATACCATTTGTCGCACCCTGGGTTTCTAGAGGATACTCTCCGCACGAACTGGAAGTCAGGTGCTTGGATTATGGGGCAAACATGCTCCCACGTCCCAGCTTCCTGGTAGGCCTGCGCTTATGCGCGACAACACAAGCCCTGCTTCCACCGTCGAAGTAAACTATCCGCTAGGAACCTAAAGGCACTACTGTCGACGTACTTCATAATCATACACGCACGGTACGTCAACAGTTTGGTACGAATGATAGCACAGAATGTCTCTAAGACACAAAAGAATGAAATAAGGGCAACTGGCCTTCCTTAAGGCAGAAAATATCGAATACAGTCATCCAGAGGACACATGTCCCAACATATCATCCATTACAACAGCGGAAGCAAACAAAGGGGTCTGAGTACAGACAAATCCATGGCTTAAGAAGCCTGAGAACATAAAGAAAAGCGAAGCCCATCCACGAAGGTCTGGATCCTGCCCTGGTCCAGCTAACTACTCGTCTGCAGCGTCATCGAACTCCACAAAGTAGCCATCCTGGGAAGCATCGTAGTCGTAGTAGTACTCTGCGTAAACCACAGCCCCAACGGGGTCAGTACATCCAAGTACTGGCAAGCAAGACTCACAGTTCATCAAGGAGTTACCCGTCAACACCAGCTTTGATGCTTGGGTTCAACGGAAGAAAGGGGTGATATAAAAGTTGCTGCTGGCTGCACTAACCAACTACAGAAATATCTACAAGTTCCGGCTAACAGAAAAGATAAGATCGAGGATTGTAACCAACTGAAAGATAACTTCAACCAAAAACCCATCCTGGATCTCGCCCCTTATCCAAAGAAGCAATCCGAGGATAACTCACACAGTTGTGATAAGGTGAATCAAGTTATTGTGTGAATAACCTATTACTAGTCAGGTTATTAATCATTGGGTGAAACATGATTGATCATTATGTTGAAGTTGTCCTGAGTACTTGTTAGCCAGTACTTTCACCAAGTAATCCATAACCGCGGAAAACACGGCTTCTCGAGAAGATTATCCCTGCAGGGTTGCACCAATTTGGCCGTACACTCATGAATATCCCGCCAGATGGGATGCCTCCCACCAAGCGGGGCACTCAACACAACCGACCATTCCTCGCATCAAGCCCAAAGAACCTTGGGCGCACGGCTAATCAAGCCCAGAAGAAAATGGACCATCATAGCACTCTAAGACCGTGTCCCCCTATATGCCGACTACGAAAGTTCCACCCTGCGCTGGGCTCGCAAAAACATGCATGCGGCAAAAGGAAAACACGAACTAAATGAGGCGATTTGGACGAGATGCGAATCAGGTCAAGTTGAGGGGGGCGCCCATACTCGCTTCCCAAATGCGGGTAGTGCGCTCATCATGGATCAGTAGACAAGACCCTTTTCCTATTAGGGTCGACACTAGCAGGCTCCAAAACCACTCATGGGCCTCCTGCCGGTGCCTTATCATCAAATTATTATTACCATTAGCAATTAACAGGATTGATTGATTAATAACGAGCCCCGGTACAAGATAATAAGATAGTAACAGTAATAACCGACAACAGACTCGAGTAAAAGCAACCCTAAGCATGCTAAATAACAACAGGCCCAAGCAATGGCTGTAGGTATGGAGGTGTTGGCAATATCAGGGCTCAAGGTATCATGTGATGGGTTCGGAGAACAAGCAACGATACATAGGGCTAGCAATAGTAGACAAAAGATAGTATCGACAACTAGTGTGGAAAGGAACTCAATGATTCATGTGAGTGATAACTTGCCTGGCAGCTCAGCCTCGTACTGGGCTAGGTCCTGAGTAGTGGTGTCGTAAGGCTCGTCGGTACCAACGTCGTCGTCTAATCGAGAAGAAGCAAAAACAACAACGAAGGAAGACGGGCAATCAATACATGGCATAAGTGCACAAACATTGGATGATGCATGTCATGTTTAATAGATGCACCAAAATAACTTGCTTGACATGAAACACAAATTTAAATGGATTCCATATGCAAAAGGATGCATATGGAAGCCCATGCTTGGAGTTGAATTAATTGTTCTACCACTAAGCATTAGTTGTAGTTGAATTAGTATGATGCATGCATGATGAATAACAATAACATAACACTTTAAATGCAATTAGGATGATAACTAACAATTTAGAAAGGCATTTATCAAATTTGGAATTTTGTTACTTAAACATGGCACACAAGTAAATGTTGTTATCATCAATTTAAAGTGTGCAAAACAAATTACAAATTTTATATTTGAAAAGTTTATCAAATTTTAGTTGGATTACATGTTTCACAATTTGAAATTGGACCTAGGATTAATTAGTTATGAATTAAACAAAATTAAGCAATTTTTAATTGAATTGAACAAGATTTAAATAGTTTGGGCAATTTAAATTGTTCAAACCAGAAAACAAAATTTATATTTGAAAAGAACATTCAAAAAGGTGTGAAAAACATATTTTATTTGAATTATTTGAAAACAGTATGAATTAGTTATGATTTATTTCAAATTGCATTTGAATTATTCAAATTTGAAAGTTAAATGAATTTTGAATATTCAAAACAGAACACAAATTGCATATTTGGAAAGATGATGAAATTTAGATCAAGTTTCATATAAAGTTTGTATTTGTTGGGTTTATAAAACAAAAGATATTGCATTTTCAATTTATGTGTTTATTCTGCCCACTTAAAAGAAATAACAATTTTAAACAGATTCCTTTTAGACTTTTGTTACCGAGAGGGGCTAGACCCGCTGCCACTGACGTGCGGGTCCAGGCCAGCGTGGCAGCCACGCAGGCGCCAGCGTGGACGGGGAAGAAAACCCAGCAAAAAGGGTTTGCGTCTCCGGGGGCTCGACCCCGAGACCTACTGCCTCGCGCGCAAGGGAACAGACCAACTGCGCTGGGATCGGATCTTGACAGTAGTAGGGTGCGCGGAAGGATATCGTGTGTGTTGTGCGTTAACTGAATTTTCTGACAGAAACCAAGTGCAGTTCGTTGCTCGCGATTCAGAAACGAGGGATGCAGAGATCAAGCCGCTTGCTTGTTCCTGGATCGTGTGCAAGAGCTAGAAGGCACCGGGGACGCTCGTTGCGATGGTGGGCGTGGAGCAGATACAAGGAGGAAGAGGAGGTGATCGGGGGCTCACCGCGGCGGGTCGAGCAGAGGGTGGCGCGGTCGAAGCAGCTCTGACGGCGGCAGCTAGAGGTAGACGGCGGCGAGGCTAGGAGTCTCCTCGGGCTCAACCGAGATGTCGAACCGGAAGAGGGGAGGTAGGCGGTTCCATTCCCGGTGGCGGTGGCGCCTCGGGGTGAGTGTGTGGCCGGCGACGAGCGGAGGAGGTGGTGCACGGTGGCCGGTTTTCAGAAATCGGTGGTGGGTTCAGAGAAAAAAGCAGAGGCTTGGGGGGAGAGGAAGGAGGTTGGCGGCGCTGAGGAGAAGGGTGGAGCTAGGGTTGAGTGGCCGGAGGGGGCCGTGGTGCCTTTTATCGAAACGGAGGAGTGGTACGGCGGCCATCGGGAGCTCCTGGAGGCGATCAACGACGGAGCTCAGCTCGTACCGTTCTGACGTCACGAGAGGAGGACGAAAGCGACGGGAGGGGGAGGTGATAGCGGGCCAGGGAAAAACGGGCCAGAGGGAAAGAAAAAACGGGCTGGGCCCTAGGTGCTGCGCTGCTCTCCTCTCCCCCTTCTGTTTCTGTTATTATTTTTTTTTGTACACTGGTTTTTTTTTTTGTAGTTGAGTGAATGGGAAACAAAACAAGATTTGTTTACAAAAATTTTGGAATAAAAAATAGGGTGAACTTCCTAGTGGAAAGCAACCTTATGGTAGACTTTGTTTTCCAAAAATTTTATGTTTTGTTTGTTGTTTTAAAATTAACCAATTTAATTGGAAAATGCAATATTAATTAATATTGGTAAAACAAAACACTTTCCATAGGGTTTTCCCCTAGGGTTTTTAAAGGGGTTTAAGAAATTATGGATACCAATTAGTTATGAACTTCATGGCTCCAAAAGATTAAAGGTTTGGAGAGTTGGTTTGAAATTGGAAATGATTTGGAATTAATTATTTTAATTGAGTAATTGATTTAAGCAACAACTTCATGGATGAATTACAATGGATTGTTTGGAAACAAAAGAGGTTTTCAAATTGCAATTCTTTGTTTGAAAGAAAGTAACAGACAAGTGTGAAAACAATGTTTGAATAAGTTTGAATTTTAATATGAAAACAATGCAAACAGAAATGAAAATGAGAATGATGCCATGATGCATTGCATAAATTAAACAAATAAATAAAACAACTAAGGGTTTTCATACTTGGATGTTACACCAATGGCATCATCACCATCTCGGGGGATTACAAGAAGTCCATGGAGTGTGCCTCTGCTAGCTCCCAGCTGGCGGAATCAATGGTGATTGCTGCCGAGAAGAAGAAGATGTACGAGGTGGTGGCCATGGCTCAGTCCGCGCAAGCTGGCGCACAAGGTGTGCCGAGTATCCAGCATGGTACTGCTTTCCAAGCTGCCAAGGAGACCAAGACAGTCCAGGTTGACCCCGAGTTCCCGGAGCGCGTGGCCATCATTGGTTCCGGGTTGGCGGAGAAATAGGAAAGCGCGCTCATCCACTTCCTCCGTGAGAATCGGGATGTGTTCGCCTGGACAAATGAAGATCTACCAGGGGTCCCGAGGGAGTTGGTTGAGCACTCTTTGCATGTGCGTCCTGACGCCAAGCCCGTGAAGCAGGCTATGCGCCGTTTCGGAGATGAGAGAAGGAAGGCCATCGGTGATCAGATCACCAAGCTGCTGATAAGCAACTTCATCATGGAAGTGCTACATCCGGATTGGTTGGCCAACCCGGTCATGGTCGAGAAGAAAAAGGAAGATCCCAAGGCTGCCACTGCATGGCGCATGTGTGTCGACTACACCGACTTGAACAAGGCATGCCCCAAGGATCCTTTCCCGTTACCTCGCATCGATCAGGTGATCGATTCCACTGCCGGTTGTGAACTGTTGTCTTTCATAGATGCCTACTCTGGTTTCCACCAGATTGCACTCAACCCTGCTGATCAAATAAAGACTGCTTTCATTACCCCGTACGGGGCTTATTGCTATCGTGTCATGTGTTTTGGCCTGAGGAATGCGGGTGCAACCTATCAGAGATGCATGCAGAAATGCTTGCATGACCAGCTCGGCAAGAATGTGCAGGTGTACGTAGATGACATTGTCATCAAAACGAATAAAACACATACTCTGCTTGCCGACCTGGAGGAAACCTTTGCTAACCTACGCAGGTACAAAATGAAACTGAATCCGAGTAAGTGCACCTTTGGTGTACCAGCTGGAAAGCTACTCGGTTTTCTGGTTTCTAGTCGGGGCATTGAAGCCAATCCCTCCAAGATAAAAGCTATTGAGAGCATGTCTTTGCCGAGATCACTGAAAGATGTGCAGAAATTCACGGGTTGTTTGGCATCTCTGAGCCGTTTTCTGGGCCGAATGGGCGAGAAGGCTCTGCCTCTGTACCAGCTGATGAAGAAAAGTGACAAGTTTGTTTGGACTCCGCAAGCGGATGTGGCATTCAATGAGCTGAAAGCAATGCTGGCTAGCGCTCCCGTCTTGGCTAGTCCGCTACCCAAGGAGCCTATGCTGCTATACATTGCTGCGACTAACCGAGTAGTCAGCGTGGTGATAGTGGTGGAGCGAGAAGAAGAAGGCAAGAGTGTGCAGCGCCCAGTCTATTATCTCAGTGAAGTGCTGTCCAGTTCCAAGCAAAACTATCCGCACTACCAGAAGATGACATATGGTGCGTACCTGGGCGCCAGGAAGCTGAAACATTACTTCCAGGAGCACCCCATCACTGTTGTGAGTTCTGCTCCCATCTCGGATATCATGGGAAACAAGGAGGCGAGTGGCAGGGTAGCCAAGTGGGCAATCGAGCTAGCCGCGTACGCCCCGGCGTACGCGAGAAGAGAAGCAATCAAGTCTCAGGTCCTAGCAGAGTTTCTTGTGGACTGGGCCGAGATGCAGTATGAACCTCCTGCTCCAGTTTCCAATTATTGGAGGATGCATTTCGATGGCTCGAAAGTGAAGGAAGGCCTTGGTGCTGGTGTCGTGCTCACGTCGCCCAAGCGGGATCAACTCAAGTATGTGCTGCAGATTCATTTCAAGGCATCCAACAATGTAGCCGAGTACGAGGCGGTGGTGCATGGTTTGCGAGTAGCTAAGGAGGTTGGCGTACAGCGCATTATATGCTATGGTGATTCAGATCTAGTAGTGCAGCAAGTCTCGGGTACCTGGGATGCTTTGGATGCCAACATGGCATCGTATCGCTTCCTGGTGCAGTCAATGACTGGGTTTTTCGAAGGCTGTGAGTTCCAGCACATTCACCGAGCAGAGAACGAAGCAGCAGACGAGCTGTCCAAGTTGGGATCTTCTCGGCAGTCCATCCCGGCAGGGATTGCCTTGGAGCATTTGAGGAAGCCGTCCATCAAGCCTTCCCCCAACTCGGAATCTATCTTTGTTCCTTCTCTGCCGAGTGAAGAATCTGACCCAATGGAGATTGACTGGGAGAGTGCTGCAGGGAACCCGGGGACTGCCGTTCCCTACTCGGGGACTGCCGTTCCCTACTCGGGGACTGCCATTCCCTACTCGGGGACTGCCGTTCCTTACTCGGGGACTGCCGTTCCCTACTCGGGGACTGCCGCTCCGTACTCGGGGACTGCCACTCTGTACTCGGGGACTGCCGCCCTCAACCCAGAAGCTGTCGCATTCATCGAAGAAGTTCTCGCCAATCGGTCTGGGCTGCAAAGAAGCGCTCCTACTCCTCCTGTGCAACCACAAGAGCCTGCCCCAATGGAAATGGACGAACCAGTGTTTCCCATGCGGGAGACACCGAGTTGGGCAATGCCCATATTATCCTTTCTAAGGGACGGTACTTTACCTGAAGATGAGGTGACTGCGAGGCAGATTCAGAGAAGATCCAAAGGCTACACCATAGTCCGAGATGTGCTGCACAAAAGAAGTGCCACTGGTGTGCTGCAGCGTTGTGTGAGCCCAGAAGAGGGAGGAGAAATTCTGGTGGAGATACATCAAGGGGAATGTGGGCATCACGCCTCTTCTCGGGCATTGGTCAAGAAAGCTTTTCGGCATGGCTTCTACTGGCTCACTGCACTGCAGCAAGCTGAAGATATTGTGAGGAAGTGCAACGGCTGCCAGATGTTCGCAAGTAAGATTCACATGCCTGCTTCCGAGTTGAAAACAATTCCTATCACATGGCCATTTGCTGTTTGGTGCTTGGATATGGTTGGTCCTTTCAAGCCGGCTAAAGGCAATATGACACATATCTTGGTCATGGTGGACAAGTTCACCAAGTGGATTGAGGTGAAACCTATTCGGAAGTGCGATGGGGTCACAGCTGTGAAGTTTGTGAAGGATGTGATCATGAGATATGGCTATCCGCACAGTATCATCACCGACAACGGCACCAACTTTGCAGAGGGGGCAATGGTGCGATTCTGCAGAGATAAGCATATCCGACTAGACGTTGCGTCAGTCGCGCACCCTGCCTCCAATGGGCAAGTTGAGAGAGCAAATGGGATGGTACTGGCGGGCATAAAGCCAAGGCTGATTGAGCCATTGCTGAAAACACCTGGGTGTTGGCTAGAAGAGTTGCCAGCGGTGTTGTGGAGTCTAAGGACTACCCCTAACCGGTCAACCGGCTACACGCCATTCTTCTTGGTATACGGGGCTGAGGCCGTGTTGCCAATAGACTTAGAGCATGACTCCCCCCGAGTAGCCCTCTATACTGAGGTGGAGGCGAGAGAAGCTCGAGAAGACGATGTTGACCTGCTTGAAGAAGCAAGAGAGCTGACTCTGTCACGTTCGGCTATCTACCAGCAAAACCTGCGGCGTTATCATAGCCGAAAGGTGAACCCGAGGGTTTTCCGAGAAGGAGACATGGTCCTTAGGCTTGTGCAGCGCACAGCCGGGATGCACAAATTGTCTCCTCCGTGGGAAGGGCCTTTCATTGTGAGCAAAGCACTGCACAATGATGCGTACTACCTTGTAGATGTGCGCCCATCGCAGGCGAACAGGGCAGATAAAGCTGGAGAGGAAACCAAGCGCCCTTGGAATGTAGCTCTACTTCGTCGTTTTCATTCGTAAGCAAAGATGTGTATGTACCCTCTTATCCGAGTTGAAATTCTACTCTGCAATCTGAAATTGTTCTCGGGGACTGCCCTCGTCCAAATTTGCTCTAAGTGTTTTTACTCGGCTTGGTCCTTTGTCTATTCGGTTGCTCCACTTCAGAACTCATAAGTGCATTGAGTACTGTGTTTAAACCTATATGCCAACTCTTCGACTCTGCTGCTGTCCGAAACCCGGCTTCATGGCAAGCAAGAGAACAAGCAAAAGGTCAATGAGCACACGAAAATCGCTAAGGAAGAAAGAGTGCAGGAACCGAGTAGATTGTTTGTTACTTTTGTTCCCTGTTTTCGTCTTCTCGGCTAAGTGGTGGGCTGCGTTACCATGGTTGTTTCTAGCGGCTAAGTATTTGCAGCCCTACTACTTGATTCTTGTGACTCGAATACCAAAAAAGCGACAAGTCGCGGGTAGAGCAGAGATGAAAAGATAGGGTGAATAAGAAATGCAACTCGGGGACTCGCATGGAAACACAACTCGGCATTAAGCCAGCGTCATTCAAATTGATTAATGTCGAAATAAACAGAGTGGGCATAAAAACTGTGTAGCAAGCAAAACAAAGATAGTCTATTACATCTGCTCCCGGCATCCCGGGGATCTGATAAGTTTTCGAGTAAAAGAGAGTGCAGGTTGCTTCAAGATGAGGAGGCAGTGTTCTCGGCGCTGGCCTTGGCTGCTGTTTCTTCGGCGGCGGTCTTGGCAGCAGCTTCTTCGGTGGCGGTCGTGGCAGCTGTTCCTTCGGTGCTGGCATGGGTGGCATCCGCTCCCGTCTGGACGGTGGCGGATTCCTTTATCTCGGCATCATCCTGGGTGGCCGCCTGCTCAGAAGTGGCCGTGGCCACCGAGACGGGTCCTGGAGCCGAAGAGGAGCCTGAAGCTTGGCCAGGAGGGGGCACCGTGTCGTCGAGAGCAGCACCTGAGGAGGTGCCAAAGTCGAGTGCGGCGGTGTCGATGTGGGCGTACTCGTCCTCATCGCTACTCGCGACGGCGACGTTCTTCCCCTTCCCGGCCTTGCCCTCAGGAGATTCGAAAAAGCCTTCCAAGTCGGATTCTACTTCGTCGTCCTCTTCTTCTTCCTCTTCGTACTTAGTGTCGGGCTCGGGGAGGCCATCGATGAAGATCTCCGTCTCAGCGCACTCCGCGACCTCGTAGGCGATCTGCTTGCGTGTGGCCACGCAGTCAGGATCTACCTCACACTTGGAATTATTGCGCTTCCCGCGGATGAGCTGCATGTTGAGGTTTTCATACCAGGATGCTATGCAGAGAAGCATCACGTCCGCACCGGCCCGGGCTCCCGAAGCACGCCACTTCTTCAACTCTCTCTTCACATTCTTCAGCTTGAAGGCTAGGCCCTTCATGGTGGTTGGCTGGAGATCATGAGGCCAAAACAGCTTGTGGAGCTCAAAGCCCTCGTGCACCAAGTCAGTTCCGACGCCAGCCAGCTGTTCGAAGTAGCCTTTGAGCACCAGCAAGCTGTCTTCGATCTCGGCTCTGGTATCTGCTGCCTCACCTTTCGCAAGGCGAGCTGCTTTGGCCTTGGCCACCGCAGGCGCAGAAGGGGAGTCAAGATGAGGCCAGATCTCTGAAATAGCATGTGGTAATTTCAGAACCGAGAAGAGAAGAACCGAGTAGAGGAAAACCGAGAAGAAATACGACCGAGAAGAAAAGAAGCAGCGAAGAAAAGACTCACCGGATAGTTCGTTGCGCAGCCGCTGCAGCTGGGTCTTCCAGGACTCCTCGTTGGAAATGTGCTTTTCTTGGATCAGGCGCAAGGAATCCATCTGAGCGAAGAGATCAGCGTTGGTTTTCTTTAAAGTTTCGCATTCCTGCTCAAGGGCCCTCTCCTTGGCTTTGAAAGTGGTCTCGGCCTTGGCCTTCTCGGCGATTGCTCGGTCCCTCTCGGCGCCAATCTTGACGGCATCCTGGAGTGCCTTTTGCAACTGGAGTTGCAGCTTCTCGGTCTCCGTGGTGTGATCCTTCAACAGCTCAACGGCCTGGTCGGACAGCTGCTTCTGCACCTCCGCTGGCTTGACACAATCTTGGTGTGCCTCAGCAAACAACTTATGATCTTCTGCGAAGAGATAGATAAGGTTAGCAGAGGAGCAGAGAAGAAACAAATTCAAAGTCAAACCGAGTAAACAACAAACTTACCTTCTAGCCTTTTGATGGTGGCCTCGGAGTTCTCCACGAAGCTGCGGCACTTCTCATGTTCGTCTGCTAAGGCCTTCAGTTTTTCTGCAGAGAAGGAAAGGTTAGCGCAAAAGAAAGCATAAGCGAGCGTAAACAAAAAACGCATGAATCGCACAGCTAAAAGCGTACCTTGCACTTCAGTCAGCTGCTGGGTGCTGTCCTTGGCGTTCTTGCTGGCTGCCTCCGCAGATGCCTTTTCCTTCTCTAAAGCAGCAATTCGCCTCCTGGCGATAGAGTGGTTCCAGAGAAGATGGCGGTATAGATTGGTCCGCTTCAGGACGCTATCCTGAGAAGCGAGAAGAAGCAAGTTAGAAAAAGCAGAGTAGATTCAACCCGAGTAGGAGGCTACTCGGAGAGTATCCATCTACTCGGCTAGAATCTCGGGGACTGGGAGTGATGGAAAGGAGCAGAAAGGCGAATAGAAGAGAAGAAAATTCAACTCGAAAAAGATAAGGAAAACTTACCGCGTAGGACTGCTCGATGTCCTCGGTATTCTTGCGATGCAAGAACATCTTGGCTGCGAGTGTCGCGGTCTCGGTGGAGACGGACATGGGATTGCGTCCCAGGTCAACCTTGTTCCAGTCCACGCGCATGTGGTCGATGCCGCCAAGGCTAAGACCGTGCCACTTATCCACGCCAAGAACCTTGCTATCCCATTTGGCGTCGATGAAGCCAACGGTGTCCAATACCTGTTCAAGACCCTTGGAAGTTATTGGTTTGTCTTGGACTCCACGAGAAGCGATGTTGACAGACTGGGGTTGGCTTGGATCTGGAGGAGGGGAGTTCATGGCTACAACCTTCCTTCCCCTCTGGATAGCTAAAGCTTTGTCCTTGGGAGGGAAGCCGATTGAGTGCTGATGGCTAACCTCAATCATGTACTCCGGGTAGCAAGGCTGGCCAGCAGCGCGAGCGTCTGCAGAGAGCGCAGCAGGAATCGGGCCGGACTCGTGGATCACGAGCGCTCCGCCTGAGGATGTACTCTGGTCTCTGGCCCGCTTCTTCGTTTGCTCCTTCTCAACCTTCTGCTTCTCGGGATCCTCAGTCGTCTTCCCGTCAGTCTTGGCCTTCGCCTTCTCGGCGACTGCCTTCTCGGCAGCTTGCTTCTCGGCCTTCTTCTGCTCAGCCCTGGCTTTCTTCTGCTCAGCCTTGGCCTTCTCAGCAGCTTCCTTATCAGCAGTTTCCTTCTCGGCCTTGGCCTTCTCAGCAGCTTCCTTCTCGGATGCCCTTCTGACCACCTCATCCTTCAGAGCATCCAAGGCTCGCTGCCTGGTTACTCGCCCGGCAGGAGGGCTGGATGCGTCCTTACTCTGCGGCAACGAGGAGGAAGTTGGCGGTGTAGGGCCTTGCGCAGTTGGTGGTGTAGGGCCTTGTGCAGTTGGTGGTGTAGGGCCTTGCGCAGTTGGTGGTGCCGCAGATCCGTCGCCTTGTGCAGCTCCTGGCTGGGCGCTACTCGGTGTCACGCCCGGTTGCACGCTGCTCAATGGGTAAGCGTCAGTTATAGTGGCATCCGCGGCGGTGGTGTCTTCTACTCGCTGCTCGGCAGCGAGGCTCTCTTGTGCAGCAGCCCCTGTGGCGGGCTGCTCTTGCTCTGCTTCTGGCCGTTCGTCGGCGGTGTTGTCTTGCATCTCTTGATCTTGGTTCTCCTCGGCATTGCTAGCCGGAGGAGAAGGGGGTCTCTCATCGTGGATGGTAGTGTCCTGTGCTGCTGGTTCAGACGCTGCTCCTTGCGCACCGGCGGTCTGTGGATTGGCAGCAGCAGCGTTGGCGGTGTCGTCCTCATCATCATCCAGATTGACCAGAGGTACTGATTTTTCCTTAGTGTGGTCAGACGCGAGAGCTGCGTTCGCGTCCATAGGAGGTCTGCAGAGAAAAGGAAATTACAAATTAGAAGAAGATTGGGGAAAATAGCACAGCGCGAGAAGGGAGGCGACCGAGAAGAGGGCTTACGCGGTGGTGCACTTGAGCTCTCGTCTGGACCTCTTCACGACCACCTTCTTCTCGGCGGGTTTCTTCCTCTTGGCAGGAGGCGCTGGTGCTCCGCTACCAGCCCGTTTGCGGGTCTCAGGAGCAGCGACGGACAGGGGCTTGACGACTAGGGGCGCATCGCCCTCGTTCTCGTCTTCGTCCTCGTCGTCCTTGTCCGCGGCAACTTCATCTGGGAATCCAAGAGAAAAGAGGAAAGAATCAGAAACAGCAAACGAGGGACTGGTGCTTCTCGGAAGCAAACAGAATGGAAGTATAGTTACCGTCAAAGTCTTCATCAGACCAAGTGCGGAGAGCATCGCGCTTGTCAGTAGTGGGGGAGCGAGAGAGGTTGGTCTGCTCCGCGGCATCGAAAGAGGGCACATCATCCTCCTCACGATCAGGAGACCAGTTGCCCTCAAAAACCTCGCAGCTCTCGATTATCTGGCGAGTGAGAACCTGAAAAACAGAGAAGGATCACAGACTAGCCGAGTACCAGGAAGGAATTCTACTCGGATAGGCGTGCAGGTACAAAGCACACAAAGCCTAGGCAGTTTACTAAGCATTCTACCCGGATAGGCGTGCAAACACAAAGCATACTGAGCCTAAACACGTTTGCTGAAAGGTATTACTCGGAAGGGCGTGCAAGTATAAAGCACATCGAGCCTAAGAGTTGTTCTCTAGTAGGCTATCCGGCAGGGCGTGCAAGCATGAAGCACATTAAGCCTATGCAATTCGGCTAAGTGTCCTACTCGGAACACAAGGCAATTGCTAGTTGATGCAAGAAGGAGAAGTTATCTACTCGGAAAGTGTATGCAGAGAGCAAAGTAAGAAAGGCGTACCCGCTCAATTGGCTTTGTACGGCTGTACGGGACGAACCCGTATTGCCAGTGGTCGCCAAGGTTTGTCGTCAGGATGTTCCTTGCGTGCCAGGGAACGTCGATGTTGTCGATCTCGATGGTGGTGGTCCTGGTGCAGTCGCGGGGGCCTCCCATGTAACACATGAGATGGCAGCGCTCCTGCAAGGGCAGTACTCGGCGCTGGATCCAGCAAGCCACCGGATCATCATTCTTCAGACCTTGCGCCTTCAACCAGCCAAGCCTATTCTCCATCTCGATGGCGTCATCGTCATTGACGGGCTTGTCCTTCCAGTACATCCCGATTGGAGCGCGATTGCTCCAAACGGGCAAGTTGATTCGATCGTCCACGATGGCTCCTTCCGCGGCGGCAACGTTCTTGACGTAGAGGAACGTCTTCTGCCATAGCTTGACGGAGTCCAGCCCCTTGATGCGGGGGTGGTTCGTCCCGGACCGCTGCACCATCATGGCGCAGCCGGTGTCGGTGGCACGGGCGACGCCCGCGGAGTCCTTCTTCCCGGTGGATTGCTGGCGCAGGTGGAAATACCTGAGCCACGTCTCCCACGTGGGCCGGATGCCGAGGAAGGCCTCGCAGACCACGGCGTGGTAGGCGAGGAAGACGACGGCGTTGGGGGGGCAGATGGTGCATCTGGATGCCGAAGTGGTTGAGGAACTTCCGCAGGAAATCGGAGGCGGGCAATCCGAACCCGCGCTCAAAATGCGCCAGGAAGACGACGCGCTCTCCCTCCCGCGGGGACGGCACGATTTCACCGTCCGGCGCCCGGCACTCCACGCCGGGAGGGACTCGCCTGGTATTGACGAGCCAGGCGCAATCTTCCGCGGTGACGGAGGAGCCGGCCCAGCCAGATTTGGCCATTGTTGCGAGTAGGGAAGGTGGAAGAAATCGAAGGAGTTGGTTGGGGGATTGAGTCCGCGGCGGCGCGAGAGCTTGCGCGGTGGCGGAAAGCTCGGTGGCGGAGAAGAGCAGGAGACGAAGAAGGAATAGTGCAAGGGAAGGGGAAAAGGAAGTTACCGGCGGGGGTATTTATATCTCCTCCGCGTGTTTACCGTTACCGTCGTGGAAGTGGGATCGATTGTGGCGTGTGGTGGATCCTGTGGCCGGCTAGAAACGCACACAAGCGCCGGTTGCGCGCGTAATGGCCACAGTTGATCCCACCACCGAATCGTGGCCTATAACTACACTTGATGGGACATGACGGCCGGTGGGCCCACTGCGTGAAAACTGGACGCGTGGCAGGTCATGTCCTGGGCAACGAAACGACAAGGTCGTGGATGCTTGACACGTGTGCAGTTGCTGCGCGAAGGGCTGGATTGTGCTCTGTGCCGCAGAGGCTCAATCTGAGAAATTTCTCTAAGTCTTTTTACTCGGTTACAGAGTAGAAAGCAAGTGCTACTCGGGAAAGGGGAAACTCAAGGTACTTTCCAGATAGCCACTCGGAGGTTCTACTCGGCATCTTGAGGTTCAAGGGCTGAGATGCAAAAGCTGGTTTTAAGCTGGCAGAGCCTAGTGAACAAGTTCGCAAGACTCAACCAGCTTCGGGGACTGCTGTCGGGGGGTTACCCCCGAGTAGGGTAAAGACAGGTGGTAAAGGCGGCTCACCGAAGAGAGGTTTGGTCGAGTAGCCGACTACCTGGTACTCGCTACCCGGTCGACTGCTACTCGGTCTCACCTCAAGATGACCAGAAGGAGATATCAATCAAGTTCTATCCTTTCGAGTAGAAGAGTTGGCCCGAGTACAATTGGCGGGAACCATTGGCGGGAACCTACTCGGGCCGGAAAGTCAAAGGAGCCGTTCTGACACAGGATCCCGCGTATCCTGGGTCCGTACTTGGCAGCATTCGAACTACTGTTCATCTGGGACCGGCCTGCCTGACAGTGACAGCATGGAAGCAGGCCGTGGCAGGATAAGGGGGGCCTACTCTGTGCCTAGGTACAGTGATACCAGTCTGTCCCCTAGTTTTGCCCAACGACTTTACGGAAGCAGCCAAGATTAGGAACCAAAGCTGTCAGCGGGTACCCGGAAGAAGGACGGTGTGCACACTATGTCGACACTTGTCTAGATTTGGACGTATCCGGCTGGGCACCATGTATATAAGGTGCCCCGCCGCCTCCTGCGCGAGGCACGCAGATAGACGCTCATCTTGCATCTTGCTCCATGCTCACAGTGAACCCTAGAAATCCTAAGTTCTTGACCTAGTTCTACCCGGAGGGAAGAGGGAAGCTACTCGGTAGCAATATCATTTGTACTGTGGCTACTCGGAGAGACATCATAATACATAGAGAAAGGCAGGAGTAGGGGTTTTACCTCCTCACGAGGGCCCTGAACCTGGGTACATCGTGTTGTTTGTGTCGTGTGGATCTTATCTCACGCGGCTACCCGTCGCGTAATCCCTCCCCGAATACCTCCAGCGTCCATCGTCCCCACATCTTTAGCCATCCTATGGCATCTGCCGTGACACCACCACGACAGACAGAGCAAGAAGAACAAGAATTGTTACAAACACCAGTGGGATTGCATGAACCCCCTGAAGTGCTAGAAGCTAGGAGACAAGCTTTCCAAAGGCAACAGCAACATCTATTCAGAACTCGTGAACACCTCCAGAAAACCCAGGATGCCATCAAGCTCATGAAGGAAGAAATCGAGGAGTACGAGAAAAAGAATAGATCTGGCATTAAACCTACAAGGTTACCCGGAATCGTAAGACCGGAAGTACTGCCGCCAAAAGAAAGGTTTCACAACCCATCTTGGCAAAAGCAGGTGAACGGCAAAGATGACATAGGCGAACCAATATACAAAACCGCAGCAGAAAACGCGGAAGCAGCGTTTGCCATCCTCAACAACGACATGTACTCCAACGATGAAAAACTCCAATGGGTGTATGCTTTCCTAGGAAAAGCATTGCAACAACAACAGCGGGCCCAAGAGCGATCAGGGAAGTTGCATGACGACTCTGCCCTATGCAAAACAGCTACTTGCGCCGCTGGAGCACCTGGACCGGAAGAACCAGGAGATTCCGACAATTCAAAGGATAAGAAAGCGGATCTAAGGAAAGATAAGAAAAATCCCGACAATAGGGATGAGGCGTCTAGAACTGGATCTCATCTCCCAAAAGGTGGGCGCAAACCCCACGATCGGGAAGAAAAACACCGGAATGATGGCAAAGCAATGCCACCTCCGAGACACCCTGCTGAAAAAGCCGGAAGACATGACGTACCTCACAGGCGTGAGAGATCTCGGACACCTCCCAAGGATAAAGAAAGGCACAGGAGTAGAACTCCGCCTCATCCAAAAGGGCGTGATCTTGAAAGAAATAGAAACGATCCCGGAAAAGCGCGTCCGCGCAACAATGGAAAAGAAAGGAGTAGATCCCCTTCTGTCCATTCAGCCGGTAGATATTCCGTGCACATGGATAGGGCGGAAAAGGATGACCTGTACTTTGGACCTAAGTGTTTCACTGATAGGATCCGAAGAATAACACTGCATTCTGGCTTCGCCAAGGTCGGTCCAACGTACCAGAAATACACCGGCAGTACAAACCCGGATACCTGGCTCTCAGACTACTATACAGCCGTCCAGATTAACAATGGGACAGACCTGGAAGCTGTAAAGTTTCTTCCCCTAATGTTACTGGATGGAGCCAGAGATTGGATTAATGGATTGCCATCAAGAACTGTAGACAGCTGGGATGATATGGCTCGAGTATTCACTCAGCATTTCCGGGGAACTTATAAACGCCCGAACAGCATCAACCAGCTGAACCGTTGCACCCAGTTCGAGGTTGAACCATACGTGGATTTCATCTCCAGATGGACTGCAATGAAGAATAGTTGTTCTGGAGTAACTGACGTACAAGCAATGCATGCTTTCGTCAATGGCCTAAAACCCGGACTAGTACCGTTCATGGTTGGTTCCAAACAGCACAAAGATCTCGGATCTATGCTTACAACCGCCAATGAGCACGCTGCAGCCAAAGACGACATCAGAGCAAGAGGGGGCAATATCGATACACTGATACTGGCCAAGAAAAATCCTCGCCCTGAGAAAAAAGGAACTTCAGATGCATCACCAAAACCCAAAGAGGTTAACATAGCCTTTGGAAGTGAAAAAGGGAACACATGGAAAGGACGCAGTTCAGAACCAATCAACTACACTAAAGAAGAGTGGGAGAAGATTAAGTCGGAACCTTGCGTCCACCATTCGCAATTCGGGAAACCCACCCATACGAACGCACAATGCCGGCTGAATAAGCACATGAAAGGCAGTGCAGGATCCGGAAACAAAGGAAAGAGTTCCAAAAGGAAATTCTCTAAAACAAAAGCGAGAAGCTAAGAAAGAAGACAGTGAATCGGACACTGACGAAAAAATCCAGGAACAACAGCGGAAAGGCGAACCCAAGTTTCTGAGAGTTGATGGAGAATGCGCCCTAACTTTCCTAGCAACTCCATCAGCAAAGGTGGCGAAAAGAACACTTCGAGAAATAAACGCGGTTGTCCCGGCAACCCCAAAATTCTTGAAGTATTCGAGCACACCAATCACATGGGATCAGTCTGATCATCCCGGAAATATCCCTGAACCCGGCACACAAGCTCTTATTGTAAGCCCTATTGTCCAGAACACTAGGCTAAAAAGAGTGCTGATGGATGGAGGATCCAGCATCAACATAATGTACCTGGATACGTTGAGACATCTGAAAATCTCCGAGACCCAGCTCAATCACAGCAACATACGCTTCCATGGCATTGTTCCCGGCAGGCAAGCACGATCCCTAGGAGAAATTTCCCTCGATGTCACTTTCGGAGAAAAAGATCACATCCGTCAGGAAAAAGTATCCTTCGAGGTGGTGCCGTTCGAAAGCGTCTATCACGCAATTCTCGGACGTCTAGCTTTAGCCAAATTTATGGCAAGATCATGTTTTATTTATAACAAGCTGAAGATGCCAGGGCCGAAAGGAGGGGTAATCACCATAACTGGGGACTTCAAGCTGGCGAACAAGCTGGAAAAAGAAAACGCCCTTTGTGCTGAGAAAATTATAGCAAAGGAAGAGCTGAAGGAGCTGGCTAAGGAGGTATCGCCGACAGAAATGTCGGCAGGAAAAGAAACTCGGAAGGCAGCAGATAGCTTCAAGGCATCCGAGAATACAATACAGGTAATCCTAGATCCCAAAGATCCGACAAAATTTGTCGTAGTAGGAAATGGGATGACCGACAAATAGGAAGACGAGCTCATCAAGTTCCTCCGTGAGAACTGGGATATTTTCGCCTAGTGTCCGGCTGACATGCCAGGCGTGCCCAGGGAACTTGCTGAGCATCAACTCAAGATAATTCCAGGCTCAAAACCCGTCAAACAAGGTCTCCGTCGATTTGACGAAAGAAGCCGGAAGGCTATTGGCAAGGAAATTATCCGGCTTGATGAGGGGATAGTAACCCGGTATGCCAACCCCAGGTGTAATCCGGCCCAAACGGCATATGGACCAAATCCGGCTAAGGACGCAGAAGCTTCTGGAAGGCCCAGGGCTTGTAAGGATCGTAACCCGGATTGTGGGTTACGATAAGGAAAGCTAGGATACGTATGTAGAATTCGAGTAGGACTCAAGGAGCGCTTTGTATGGCAAGCCAAAGGGGGTATGAGTACTATATAAACCAACCCCTAGGCTTCGCCTGAGAGAGATTCAAGTCATAACTGTAACACCTATTATCGAGTATCCAGTATAATCATATCGAGATCCGGCGAGTTGTTTTCCGGCTCTTAGATTGCTTTTCGCCATGTCTTCCTTCGAGCTAAACCCTCTCCCAAATACCTGTGTCGACTTGCCCCTAGATCAGTTACCCCCGGTAACATCTGCCGTGATTATCCCACGACAGTTGGCGCCCACCGTGGGGCCTGCGTCCAAAGGTGTTTACATCACGGGAGAAGCTCGGAAGAGCATGAAGAACCTCATCGTCGGAGAAATCTACGTCAACAGCAAAGGAGAGAAGATGGTAGACGATTCTGGCTGGGGGCCAGAGTCGGATCACCTCGAAACCGGATCCATCGTGACAGTCGGCAGCATCAACGTCTTCATCGGTATGGTATGTACTTCCAGCTCGAATTGTGATAATATCGGATCTGATTCTGTGTCAGGGGAAGACGCGTATGTCCGATCGGAAAAAGAAGAATCGATTGGAACAACGGGTCAGATGGAGAGGGAGGATGATACCGAGTCTATCCGGGATTTGTCGGAGGATCGATATGAAAGGGAAACCAGCGAGGAAGAACAGTACGAATCTACGCCGGGCATCATGCGCCGGGTTGCGGTTTATGCGGCTCCTGCGACCAATCTCAATCAAGAAAACGCGACCGCGGCACCAGCTGGGGGGGTTCAGGCAGCGGCTCAGCAGCAAGGACCAGTTGACCCGGTCTTGGCCCAAGTCGATGGAGAGTCGGCGTCTGTCACCAGTCGCCCAGCGGACGAGGAGCGACACGCAAATATGTTCGGGTTCCAAGCAAACCGGACACCGGGGGCGGGCCCCTCAAACCCGCGTCACCCGGCTCTGTTTGATAATAACTTGATTTTGGACCCCACAGTTTTGGCCACAGTTATTACCCCGGAAAACGCAACAGAACGTGTAAGAGACCTGGACGTAGCTCGTCGTGCATTGGAGCAGCAGAGAAGGCAAGTGGAAGCAGAAAGGCAGGGGATGGCCGCGCGGCAGCGCGAATTGGATGACCGAGAGACCCGGCTCCGGGAGGAAACGACGAGGATTCACCAAAGGCATCGAACTATGTTACCGGCAATGGGCGGGGTTATCAACCCAACTGCCCTGGTGTTCACGCCTCAAGATCAGCCAATCCCACCGGCGAACCAAGGGACCATACCGCAACCAGCAACGGGAGTACAGCCAGTAAACGCGCCAGCCGGATTACCCTTGCCTCGGACGGGGGCGACAGCCGGCAACACCATGCCGCCTCCACCATCGCGATTCCGCACCCCAGCAGGTCACTACAACAACCCCATGGACAACGTGTATGCAGCAACACTCGCGTTAAACCAGATTCCTGTGGGAAACTCGCCTCATGCGGAAGGAACCCGACGAGCAATCGATCTGCTACACACTGCGGTAGCACAGCAAGCCAATTATCCGGATCATAGAAGCGGGATGCATGGGACGCCGTACGTCAGTCAGCAACAGGGCAATGTCCAAACAAGTGCGGCACGACGAAGGGAAGAGCAGCAGCAGATGCCGCCCCCACCGCGCGTCCAGACGGTACCGGCCGTATCAGCAGCACAGGCAGTGGTGGACAGCTCCAGGGCCAGAAGAGCCGGGGCCGGGTCTGCAGCGCACGAGTTACCGGTGGTGCCGCACCCCGTGGCACCCCCAGCCGGGTCACGTGTTTCCCGGGTAAGACCAGCCACAACCACCCTTGCGGGACCCAAGTGCCTCTCGGACGATATCAGAGCGGAACCTTACCCGGAAAAGTTCAAAGAACCGGGGAAAGTAGTGAACTACGAGCCAACAATGGATCCGGAAACGTGGCTGAGCAGCTACGAGATGGCAATGTCAATTCGCAATGCGTCCGAGAATCTTCAAGCCAAGTTCATGTACTTAATGATGTCAGAGGGAGCAGCAAAGTTATGGTTCACCAATCTACCGGAAAAATCGATCAAATCGTGGGAGGAGCTAAAGACCGCATTTATCAAGCACTTTCATGGGACATGCCGGAAGTTATTTACTATTGATGATTTAGAAAGATGTGTTCAGAAGAAAGGAGAGTCCGCACGCAGCTGGGTACGCCGGGTTATGGAGATACTCCACTCGTCCACGGATATCCAGCCTAAGGACGCGCTGCAAGCTATGGCAAAAACATGTAAGTACGTCCCTTTAGTGCAAAAGCTAACTCGTATGAAGTCTAGTAGGAATGCAGCAGAGATTACAATGGGAGAGTTAATGGATGCGTGCAACAAACACGCTGCAACGGATACCACAGAGGAGGAAGTTGATGACAAGAAAGCAAAAGCAAACGCAAGTAGCAGTGGGAAAACCGGCAATGGGTCGGCGCCAAACAATAATGGAAGTAGCCAAAACAAGCGGCCGTTTGAAGGGAGTTCCGAGCTTGTAGCCAACACGGAGGCCGGGTCTTCAAGACCCAGATCCGAAGGAAATTTTAATACTGGAAATCACAATGGGGGACACTACCAAGGACCTTCAAGACCAGGCAACAGTTGGGACATATTTAGGATGGCATGCCCGAAGCATAGCAGGAACGGCAAGCCGGCCAATCATTCATTGGAGCAATGTGCCGACTTACAAAGGTGGAAGAACGAGGAAGTGAACAGAGCTATGCGAGGCGCAGGCCGAGGAGGAGGTCCGGGTCTAGGTGGAAACTTGGGTAACGGACCGCTCCCAGCCGGCAATCCGCCAGCTGGAAATCAAGGTAACAATCAAAATGGAGCAGGAGGTTTTCAAGCTAACCCCAAACAGCTGGGTCAGTATCATGTGCACACTACTGGAGGTTCTAGCAAGGACAAGAAGATATTGAAACAAGCAGTTAATTCAGTCTCCTCCGCTGTTCCAAGATATTTGAGGTGGTCAGAGCAAGAGGTAACATGGAGCAGAAGAGATCACCCGGATAGGATTGATCACCCGGGGGTCTTGGCTTTGGTAGTGGCGCCACAGGTCAATGGTTACGAGCTGAAGAAAGTCTTGATGGATGGAGGGAGTAGTATCAATATCCTATACTGGGAAACTTTTCTGCGCATGGGCTTAAAGGAATCACAGTTGCAAAAAAGCACAACAGTTTTTCACGGGATAGTGCCGGGTCATTCGGCATGCCCCGAAGGAAAAGTGGCATTGGAGGTAGCTTTCGGGGAGTCAAAGGACAATTATCGAATCGAGTGGCTTACCTTTGAGGTAGTAAAGTTGCGCAGTCCTTATCATGCATTGTTTGGAAGGCCGGCTTATGCCAAGTTCATGGCAAGGCCGTGTTATGTGTACCTACAGCTGAAGATCCCGGGTCCCAAGAAGACCATCACCATATATGGAAATCGAGATATAGCAGCTGAATGTGACGAGGGAGATGCGGCAATGGCCGAGCAAGCTTGCAGGAAGGAAGAGCTCAAACATTACCGTTCCAAGGTGGACCTAGAAGAGAGGACGACGACAAAAAAGCCAACTCCTGAAGGGGACAAGGCAAACATTAGGGCAGAAAAGGACCTTAAGATGGTAGGTTTCATCAGGGGCGAGCTTTCCAAATCCCCTAACAGAGAAGAAGAAGTACTGCTACACGCAGCAGATCACGTTTCAAGGACGGTATACCCGGATTGGCTACCAAATCCCATATTCATTATGAAAAGGTCTGGCGAATGGAGAATATGCATCGGTCACACCAGTGTGAGGCCGATTCCCGAGAATAACTAAAGCAGTGTAATCGACGGCAGGTTTCAGACGCGCTCTTTTCCTTACCAGGGTACCTAAGGGGACTGGAAGGTTTTTAATGAGGCGGCCTGCTGATTCAAAAAAGAAATGTTTATCAATAAAAGAAGATGCTTTCGGGTCTTATCATGGTCTTTTGCTTCAGTTACAAGTAAGTAACGTTGTTATTATCAGTACATCAATATCATCGAAATACGTTGCGTGAATTTAGGTCTCTGGGGGTTGATCTACTTCAGTAAGTAATCACAAACCCGGAGACCCGGCCATGATGCCTATGAGTTATGGGGGCTGATCACCCGTAGAAACGGGTGCGGCTACAATCCTATAACTGGACGAAGGAGCCAAATTTCTTGATTATTCTTACTTAAGCTCGATGTGACTCGCACCAAAGTGGCATGATCTGTTCACTTACGATTACAATCAAACTATGCAGCCCAATGGAGCGTGCTTGATTTTGTTTTTCGTATAGATGCAACGACATGGTATCCACGCGAAAGCCGGCTTACAGTACAAGGTAATCAAAAGGGTCATCTAAACCACAAGTCCATGCAGAGTATAAGGCTAACATAGCCGGAAACTCAACAAATATTAAGCATGACTTCAGTATTTATGAGAACAGCTATTGGTCTTCAGCTTGGTAAACAGCAGTATGTCATCTGAGAAAGCCCACGCCCCCATAGCTCGTACTTTGGGTCATGGGGACTGGGGACTTCGAAACAGAAACAAACTGTTTAACTACCAAGGTCTGTAAACCTTAGTTGCCGAGTATTGGGGACTTAAAGAAAAGTCCATCTATCAAAACCTACGATACTCGGTTAACCGAGTCTCAAAAGGAAATTGAAAGCAAGAGTTCAAAGTATCGAGAATAAGCTTATACGTAACACAAGTATCGAGATTATCAAAAGCCAGGGAAGGCAAAGAGTTATCATGAATTAACAAGCGTACAGGCGTAGTATCAGCATCAGTGGCGCACAGGCGCACCACAAAAATCATATCAGTCTTAAGAAAACGAAAAGCACTAGTAGCATCCTACTCGGCATCCTGAGAGCGATCTTCCGGGTCTAGATCTTGGACTTGCTCCTTGGCCTTGTCAGCAGTCTTGCTCGGGCTCTTCACATCTGGACGGACAGGCGGAGGCACGGCCGGTGTAGAGGTGGACGGCTTTGCGCCTAGCTCTGCTTCTCTCTTTGCGGCCTCTTCTTTCCTCCTGGCCAGGTCAGTCGACCATCTTTCCACCATATCAAAAGGAGGAGGTGCATCCACCAAAATAACTTTGCCCTCAGCGTCATAAGAACTCATGATTTTGTCCAGTTCCATTTTGTCGGCCAAGGTAGTGGCTGAGGAGCGTACAGCACGTTGAATATCTTTGAAGTCCTTGGGCTCAAACTTGGACCCGTCAGCTTTGAATTCTGGAAACCCGGATGTTACCTTGGCCGGGTCAAGCTTAGGAAAATAAGCCTTCGCCAGTGTAAGGGCCCGGGTCATTCCAATCCGGCAAGCTGAGCGCTTCATTATCTCAATCCACCCAGGCACCGTTGAGAAGGCCTGCATAAGATTATCTTCTCCCGGGTATACCTCAGAAGGCCACTTGATAGCATCAAGTAAAAGTTTAGTGCCGGCAAAAAATGTCCGAAGCACAGTCTTCAAAGTCTTAGCCTGAGTAATGGCATTCTCCTCCGGAGTAGCAAGGTTGGCACCTAAAATCGAACAACACAAAGGCATATCAGTAATCTTGATTATTACAACGGCATGGTAGAAATACGCAAGTTAAACGGCAAATAAAAACTTACTCAGTAAGATGCGGTAAGTGTCCGTGATCTGAGCCGACAAGTTATTCAGCGAAGATTGGGCAGCGTTGTACTTCTTCTTGTAAGTGGAGACATCTTTTTTCAGAGTCTTTACCTCCGCTTCAAGGGTCTCCCTACGCTCTACTTCAGCCTGTAAGAGCTGCTCAGCCTTAAGTAACGCTTCATCTGACTGAGTAATCTCTGCCTGCAAAGACCGGGCAAAGCGGTAAGCCGGATATCACGAGAGCATTTCCTCCGAGAAAATGATTACCGAAAAAATATTATGCGAAGTACCGAGAATAATTGCAAAAATTATACTCGGAACTTGGGGACTAGTTGTATAATAAGGAGTATCAAGTGAAAGTTACCTGATGTGCTGCAGCTATACGTTCTAAAACAGTCCCTTCTGAAGCTTTCATGGAGAGAAGAGCGCTCATCAGCTGGTTAAAGTCAGCGTTATCCGAGTTAGATGGCTCGGGTACCTGAAAAGTGGAAAAAGGAGCATTTCTTGTAACAGGAGGTGGCACCCGGGTTATCCGAATATCGGAGTTTGGTCCCCCTCCTGCGCTCGAAGCTGCTCCCGTTCCTTCCTCGCCTGCGTGCGAAGCAATGGGATACCCGGCATCATGCTTAGCCAGCTCCGGCGGCGACGCTTGCTCGTCACCAGCGTCGCTAGCCGGCCTATTCTCGACTCGGACCTCAGTTTCCGTGCCCTCATCGTCGCCAATGACAACTGTGGCTCTGCAGAAGGTGCAAGGATGCAGTTAGTCTTTGGTTGTGAAAAAAGTGGTAAAAGTTTGGCATAATGACAAGGAAAGAAGTTTACCCGGTGTTCACCGGGAAGTCCGAGGGGGAGCCGCCGCTAGACCCGGAAGAGACTGAAAAAAGGCAGGAAAGGTTTGGGGTTACGTTGCAAAGGTTAACCCGGAAAGAAATTGTGTTTACGATGAGTACCAGGGTGTTGAACCGGGGGCGGCGAAGCGACCGGGTTAAGGGTCTCGCTACCCGGATGGTTCCGGGTTATGCGGCGCCTAGTCGTGGGTGGCTCCTTCAGTTATGATCAAAGGGGGAGAAAACGGGGTTAGCCCCGGAGTAAGGTTATGGGAACAAAAAAAACAAGGAGTAGGGAGATGAAATAAAAACCTGGAGGGCTATCCTTCGAGATTTCCTCTTTGTTCCGGCTTTAGGGGTCGGTTCCGGCTCTTCCTCCTCGCTGGCGGACTTGTCCCTGCTGTCTTCTTCTTCTTCGTTTTGGCCTTCTCGTTCTGAAAAGTATCCGAGTTATGGCATAAGGAAGAAGAAAAGGTGGGATTTAATACGTGTAAGGGATTGAATATGCACCTTCATCCGAGTTGGCGGCATCATCTTCCTCCTCCATATCTTCGGAACTAGGAGAGGTGTCGACCTTCCAAAAGTCATCATCGGCCTGAGGAGAAGACGCCAGGATAGTGATTAATATCGAGCCAAGAGAAGCAAATAAGAGTAAGCTGCTGGAAGTCAAAATCGAAAGATAGAAAGACTCACTGCGGGGGCTGGATTCTCGAGGGTGAAAGGTTCTAATCCGGCTATGCCCCGGATCACCTCGAGCTTCTCCGTTAAAAAACCTTTGATCATCTTGTTCATATCGCTAGGAGCAAGGGTGTTAGGGGAGTATCGGATGGGGTCCGTGGTTTGACCCGAGTATTCACACATCAGCTTCTCACGAATGGAGTTCGGCTGAATGCGGAAGCTAACCCAGGCCTTCACCAGGTTTAGCCCGACGAGGCCTCGGGCGGACAAGATGGAGATCCTAGCTAACGAAGGCAAAATCGCCTCCCTGTCCGAGTCACAGGCGAAGGCGTTGAAAGACTCGGAGATGTCAAGTTGACCCTCCGAGTAACCCGGCAACTTCTTTTCGCCGGGTGGAGAGGTATCTTGGCAGTAGAAGTAAGAAAGCTGCCAGTGCTTTACGTGAGAATTGAGAGAAATGGGGGGCATGAGGGAGTTCTTGCGGCGCTGGATAGAAACCCCGCCGCAAGTAAGAAGTGCGCCGTCGCCGCTTTCGCGACACGGCTTGCACTGGAAAAGTTCAACAAAAAGAGCCAGGCTTGGCGGAGTGCACAAGTAAGACTCGGAAAGAACGATAAAATGGGAGATGTTTAAAATGGAGTTCGGGCCTATATCAAAGATACGGAGTTTGTAGTGGTCTAAGACGTCACGGAAGAAGGGGTGACCCGGAGGCCTGAAGCCCCGGGTCACGTGTTCAACGAAGCATATTACCTCATCCGTGGCTGGAGAAGGCCGGGTTTCGTTGCCAGGTGCTCTCCAGCGGATGGATTCCTGTGGAGGTAGGATTCCAAGCTCTACCAATTCCTCCAGTTTGGTCTTGGTGACGGAGGACTTCCCCCAGTTGGCTGAAATGGCGTTTGTGGATTTAGCCTTAGCCGGCTGTTTCCCCTGCCTCTTGGGTGCCATGGGATTGACCTGGTAAAACATTGAAGAAAAGGACGTAAGAAACAAAAACTTGGAAGTTAGCAGGTAAGCAGCTATCGGCAATTTAAACATAATCCGGTTATTGCCTCGCCGGGTCAAGTATGGTTTGTCCGGGTGTCAAGTGACTCTACAAAACCCAAAGAGCTTTCCGCAAAAGCAAATGTTTGGAGAAGCTAGGGGGATACTTGTACGCATACTATCTGCGAATGAGCCGGAGAAGTAAGATTTTCTGAGGAGGGAGAACAAAGGCGGAAACTCTAGATGGCCCGAGCCTAAACTGGGGATCTTATTTCTAAATTTGTGACCAAATTAGTGATTACCGGAGTTAGGGGAGCAATACAAGCTATAAATCCTATCTATGGGAGTGGTTATAGTGGAAACCGGTGAGTTAATCTGGCGCAGCCCGAGAAATCGCGGACCGCTCGATTCAGATCCAATCTGAGGAAGAACTAAGAAACTGCGGGAATAAGCTGGAGGATGTAAGGAACTTACCGAAGAGGATTGGAGTAAGGCCTTGCGGAGATAGATAGCGCAAGATTCGTGCCCTTTCGCGACCGTTGGCCGGCGAATCGGAGGCTTGACGGCGGATTCGGGAGCTGGAGCGGTTCGTGCGGTGGCGGAGCGCAAACGAAGTCGGATGGGCTCCGGCGAGATGCGTGGGGTTCCCGTGGTGGCACTCTGCGAGCTCGAGCTTGGGAAGAAGTGGAATGGGGGAAATGAGCCGTTAAGAGTTGGATTTGCTCATTGGTCTTTATTTATAACCGTCCGGGTGGAAAGGCTTGGCCTAACGGTCGAGACCCGGGGAATACGGAGTATTTGGTGATTTCGAAATTTGAAAGGCACATTTTATGCGCAGGCCAATATGATCCAGAGAAAAAGGAAGGGGAAATTGCCTTCCCTGTATCAGCGGTAGTTATCAAGAAGGATGTGGAATCATGGAGTTTCCTATTGAGATTTAAGTTTGAGAGATTAAGGAAGAACCTAAAAAGAAGAGCCGGGTTTTCGCCTGGCTTCCTTGGCGCCAGTCGCGGCTATTCATAGACGCGCTGCGTCTTAATCCTCATGTGTTTGCATCTAATATTTCTGTAGGGAATAGCCAGCGCTTCGAAGAGTAAATCTTGGAAGCCCAAGCTATTCTGGGGACTACTGATGAGGGGATAGTAACCCGGTATGCCAACCCCAGGTGTAATCCGGCCCAAACGGCATATGGACCAAATCCGGCTAAGGACGCAGAAGCTTCTGGAAGGCCCAGGGCTTGTAAGGATCGTAACCCGGATTGTGGGTTACGATAAGGAAAGCTAGGATACGTATGTAGAATTCGAGTAGGACTCAAGGAGCGCTTTGTATGGCAAGCCAAAGGGGGTATGAGTACTATATAAACCAACCCCTAGGCTTCGCCTGAGAGAGATTCAAGTCATAACTGTAACACCTATTATCGAGTATCCAGTATAATCATATCGAGATCCGGCGAGTTGTTTTCCGGCTCTTAGATTGCTTTTCGCCATGTCTTCCTTCGAGCTAAACCCTCTCCCAAATACCTGTGTCGACTTGCCCCTAGATCAGTTACCCCCGGTAACATCTGCCGTGATTATCCCACGACACGGCTTTTAGCAGCAGAATTCATACAGGAAGTAATACACACTGAATGGTCTGCAAATCCGGTATTAGTACCGAAGAAAGACACTACTGCTCTTAGAATGTGTATAGATTACACCGGCTTGAACAAATTGTGTCCAAAAGATAGGTTCGCGTTACCGCGAATCGATCAAATAATAGACGCCACCGCAGCCTCTGAGCTTTTATGCTTTTTGGATGCTTATTCCGGGTATCACCAAATACGCATGAAAAAAGAAGATCAAATTAAGACTTCTTTTATAACCCCGTACGGGACGTATTATTACGTAACCATGCCATTTGGCCTGAAGAACGCAGGTGCAACTTACCAGCGTTGCATGCAACGTTGTTTGCATAGTCAGATTGGCAAAAATGTCCACGTTTACGTAGACGATATTGCTGTCGTAAACAAGAAAAAAGACACACTCCTTGAGGATTTGCGAGAAACCTTCGAAAACTTACGCACTTACAAGATGAAGTTAAATCCATCAAAGTGTGTATTCGGGGTTCCCTCAGGAAAACTTCTGTGTTTCATCGTTTCTCACAGAGGAATAGAAGTTAACCTGGAAAAGATCAAAGCAATCTTGAACATCTCCAAACCCACGTGTGTGAAAGATGTCCAAAGATTGACGGGTTCCGCCGCTGCCGTCAGCAGATTTATTAGTCGGCTGGGGGATAAAGCCTTACCACTCTACAAGTTGCTGAAAAAATCCGACAAATTCGAGTGGACAGAAGATGTCGATGCAGCGTTAACCCAGTTAAAGGAAACTTTGATGAAAGCTCCGATTTTGGCATCCCCAAAAGACGAAGAACCTATGTTATTGTACCTCACGGCTACAAACAGGGTTATTAGTGCAGTAATTGTTGTGGAACGGAAGAAATACGAACAAATCATACCAGACCAGCATCCGGTATATTACATAAGTGAAGTTTTCTCCGAGTCCAAACAAAGGTACCCACACTACCAAAAACTGGCATATGGCGTATTTTTCGCATCTAGAAAGTTACGCCATTACTTCCAAGGACATTCCATAACAGTGATATGTAAAGCACCACTAGGGGATATAATAAACAATGGGGAGGCAACTGGCCGAGTAGCCAAATGGGGTATCGAGCTAGCAGCCTTCGACATTAAGTATCAGCCAAGGACGGCAATAAAATCCCAGGTTCTGGCAGATTTTATCGCCGACTGGACGGAAGCAATGGAGAAAACACCAATGCCGGAGTCCGAGTACTGGATCATGCATTTTGACGGATCCAAGATGAAGGAGGGCGCTGGAGCTGGTGTAGTCTTAAAATCCCCTAAAGGAGACACAATGGAGTATGCATTACAAATACACTTCAACGCCAACAATAACGTGGCAGAATACGAAGCTCTGCTTCATGGCTTGCACATTGCAAAAGAAATAGGGGTTAAACGCATCCTGTGCTACGGCGACTCGGATTTGGTACAGCATCAGCTCAACCAAACCTGGGACGCAAAGAGCCCTATAATGGCCGAATACCGGAGAACGGTGGACGAGTTCGCCATTTGTTTCTTCAGATTCGAAGTACTCCACGTTAAAAGGGAGGAAAATTGGAACGCGAATGCGTTAGCCCGCATGGGGTCAGAAAGGGTAAAAATCCTACCACCAGGTGTATTCGTCCAGCATTTGTACGAGCCATCCATAAAAGGTGGAGATATCGACCCCCTGGCTTCCGAGTCAATTGAAGTTATGCTCGTTAACCCGGACTGGACAATTCCATATTTAAACTTCTTAGTCAACCAGAAGTACCCAGAAGGAGCAGACAAAGTATTGCAGAGGCAAATTCAGCGTCGATGCAAAGGATACACGGTAATTGACAATTGCCTGTACAAACGCAGTACTTCCGGAATTTTTCTGCGGTGTATTTCACGAGAAGAAGGACAAGAAATCCTGCAAGAAATCCATGCCGGAGATTGCGGACATCATGCTCAATCAAAAAGCATAGTTAAAAAAGCATTCCGTGCCGCGTTTTTCTGGCTAACAGCCAAGACAGATGCTGAGCACATAGTCAACACATGTGCAGGGTGTCAATATTACGCCAAGCAGACTAATATGCCGGCCCAAGCACTTAAAACTATCCCAATTACATGGCTGTTTGCGGTCTGGGGGCTAGATATGATGGGACCGTTCAAAACTGCGCGAGGCGGACTTACACATCTACTTGTAGCTGTGGATAAGTATACCAAATGGGTGGAGGCTAAACCCATCAAAAAGCTTGACGGTGTAACTGCCAGAAATTTCATCATTGATATAGTCATGAGATATGGCGTTCCACACAGCATAATAACTGATAACGGGACAAATTTCTCCATTGGAGAGTTGGCAAAATATTATCGACAAACGGGAATTCGCCTAGATCTCACATCTGTAGCACACCCGCAATCCAATGGACAGGTTGAAAGAATAAATAGCTCAATCCTGCAAGGAATACGCCCAAGACTCGAATCTCCTCTTCATAGAGCAGCTGGAGCATGGGTAGAGGAGCTACCTTCCGTGCTTTGGAGTACTTGAACGACGCCAACCAGGTCAACTGGGCAAACCCCGTTTTTCCTAGTTTATGGTGCGGAAGCTATCCTTCCAACGGACATGATCCATGATAGCCCAAGAGTGCGGGATTTCGACGACTCGGATGCCGAAGAAGCACGGCAGGATGCCATCGATCTCTTAGAAGAGGAACGAGAACTTGTGCTTCAAAGATCCGCCATTTACCATCAAGGTTTACGACGTTACCATAGTCGGAAAATCAGGCATCGTTCTTTTAAAGAAGGTGACTTAGTGCTGAGATTGGTGCAGCAAAGAAAGCACAAATTGGCCCCAGTATGGGAAGGACCATTTGTAATCAGCAAAGCTATGAAAAATGGGTCATATTATCTTGTGGATATTCGGGACACGGAAGACGATCCCGAAAAGCCGAATCACAAAAGAAAGAGAAAGATAGATGATGAACTAGGAGAGACAAAGAGTCCGTGGAGCATCCAGCAGTTACGTCCCTTCTATACTTAGTTCAATTTCTATGTAAACATCTTTGAGATCATGAAATAAAGTTGTCGGAATTCTTATATCCATGTTTTTACAAGTCTATTATGGTACAAAACATGATTCCACCTTATCTATTTCCCAATGATCTTACAAAATACTCAATGTTAACCCGAATAGTGCCTGCGTGCTCGGTGTTTAAAAACTGAATGATTTTGAGCCTGCTAACGGCTAAAGGAAACTCGGATTGTGCCTGCGTGTCCAAGTTTCAAAAAATTCCTTATTTTTCTCTAAGTATTATCTGATTGTTTACGTGTTGGGTCACTGGAGCTAGTTAGTAAAAATTCCTTTAGTATGATCCATGTTTCCGAGTTTGAACTGATTGGTTTTACCCAGTAATTCGGCATGATGATTCATAGTACTATTGAGCCATTTCAAACACGAAGGACAGTTAAAACACATAAGCCAGAGAATTTAGAAGACAAAGGAATATTAAAACCCGGAAACCTTGCAATGAATTTCATAATTAAAACTGCAAAAGGCGGAGTTCTTGTTTATACAAAAGGAATAGAAGCATTACAATATAAATTACATTGTAAAAGTGCAGTAATGCTCCTATTATCTAGTTCCACCATCCAGGATCAGGACAACCCTTCAAGCATCCGAGTCTTCGTCACTGCTGTCATTCTCGGGGGCTTTGGGGATCTCCTCTTCCGGATAGGTGATGGAGATGTTCACCATGGAGGCGATCTTGGTGGCGTGGCCTTTGATTTCATCAAAGATGGTGGTTCACTGGGTTTTCGTGTATCCTTGAGGGATACCGGACGCCACGCGCCAAGATTTGGCACCAGGGTAATGCATACGCATAAGGCCGAGAGCCATGCGTGCACCGCCCCGTGCTGCGGAGCGTAAGGTGGACTCCTTAGACTCCGCCACCTCCATGATAGCACCCGGAAATTTTTCAACTTCCGAGAATTCCCCAGTCATTGTGGGAAGGAATTTGTTAACCAACTGCATGCCAGCAGCTCTGTTCGCAGTCCACGCCTTCCCAAAGGCTCGGATCCTCTCAATCCGAGTAAGATCTGGGTTATCTCCTATTTTTTCAAACAAACAGCCAAAACGTTAAACGAAAAAGCAGAGAAAGAAAGAAAGGTATAGAAAAAAAAACCGGTAAATGAAATAAACTTACCGATAATCTGGTCGATTTCGGAGCCTTCCTCCAGGCGCAGATTTAAGGCATTTTCCAAGTCCTGAATGGTGGACTTGTCCTTTTCCGCCTGCTCGGAAGCCTTGGACTAAGAAATTCCAAGGGCCAGATTGCTGGCTTCCAGATCTTTTTGGGCCTTCATAAGTTGCTTATGAAGGTCCAGATTCTCCTCACGGAGACTGGCAGCATTACCGGCATCTTCATCTATTTCCTTGGATTTTGCCAAAGCAGCTGGAAAGCAAGGAAAATTCCGAGTTTAGTCAAAACTCGGGAAAAGTACTTAGACAGAAAGCTGAATCAAAAAACTTCAGAGAAAAAAGTTTACCTGTTATTTCCGACAGCTTCAGCTGAGACGATGCCAGCTCTACATCTTTCACATCAAGAATAGAAAGAAGATTTCTAACTTCTTTATTCTTGACGGAAAGTTTATTGAAAACTTCCATGTTAATGGATTCAGCGGTTTGCTGGAACACGACAAGGAAAAGAGTAACTAAAAAGCATCAAGGTGAAAAGTATACATTTCTCTTAATGCTTGGGGGATAGAGTTAAGTACCTGGCTCATTCGTTGCAACCCCGCCAAGTTTTCATTGAACTCTTTTGCGTATTCCGCAAAAAGAATTCCGGCCGCCCTTAGGCCATCGTTGATGTTCTTGAAGTCCTTGTCGAAGGTGGGAATCTCCTCATCGGTCGTTCGAGAAGAATTTCCCACCTCTGGAGCCTCCCCTTCCCTCGTGTCCGTGTCCGTGTCCGGCACAACGGGCTGGCTGGGCTCCAAAGACTCGGTGGTGGGGGTTGTGGTATGCTCTTCCTCCATCGTGGACGGTGTGTCCGGTGCAATGACGGGAGAAGGTTGAGAGCCTCTGCTGGTCACAACCTTGTGCCTTTTCAGCTTCTTTGGCTTTAAGGTAGAGGGAGGCAGGCTAAAGGCAAAAAATCAAAAAACCCGGAAAGAGTTAAAACTCCGAAGACAAAAGGAAAACTTCGACAAAAGAAAATAACCCGGATGCTCAAACCTGGAGGTGGCGACGGGAACCCCGTCAAGATCGATGATTTCCTCAGAGGAGGAGATCTTCTTGCGCTTTCGCCCACCTGCAAAGGCGGCGCGCAACGCCTCCATTTCAGCTTCGGAGGCCAGCTCCGATTCAGGAAGATCAGCAATCTGTCGAAAAGAAAAAACAGAGTTAGAAGCGAAAAATCCGAGAAAACATGGAAAGGTTTAAACCCAAATGACAGAAATAATACCTTGGGAGCCGGATTGTCGGCCGTATACATTGGCTGACTCGCTTCATATTGGTCGCGTGATGCGACCAACTGGTTCACGCGCCTCCGCAGGTCCCTCGCAGCCCAGTCTTTGCTGGTTGTCCGCATTTTGTCGCCGGCACCCTTGTACTCGCAAAGGAGACGGCCACCATGGTTGGCTAACGGCTGGATCCGCCTGTCCAACCAGCAAAGGACCGTGTCCATGCCGGTTAGAGGCGGATCAGAGGAAGTGAGCTTGGTGATATGCCGCTTGATCCTTAGAAGATCAGGCGGCAGAACTTGGACGGCTTCAGTTCCCCAATTTTCTTGGGGAACAGCAGCAGTGTTTGAGAAAGGTGGAACCCCGATGGCCTTTTTCGGGAAAGGAACATCGGGATGATAAAAGAAGGAACCCGTCCAGAATTTGACGGATTCCGAGGTTTTGATCTTGGGGAACCAATCCTCCCTAAATCTCCTAAGAGTGAAGGAAATGGTTCCGCAAGTCGGGAGTGCGCCCTCCGAAGAGTTCCGCTTAACCCCAAAGCAGTATAACCAGAAATCTAATCTAGGTTCTATACCTAGAAAACCCTCGAAGAGGGCCTGAAAGCCGGCCATATACAGAATAGAATTTGGTGGCAGGTTATGGGGTTGGATATTGTAATGGGAGAGGACTTGGAGGAAGAAGGCGGAAGGTGGCAGTCCCATACCTCTCAGAAGGTGGGAGGAGAGAAGAACCCGTTCGCCGTCGTTCGGCATGGGTTCGTTCTCGTCCTCCGGAAGCCGCCACTTCCCTTTCAGCACTAATCCCTCCTTTTCCATGTTTGGAAGGAGGGACGGTGGAATGCTGCAGACAATCCAATTGCCTGCAGTCTCCATTTCTTCATCAGCTCCGGCGGCGGCGGACGCGGCAGCCTCGGCAGCGGCGAGCTCGTCGCCAACGAGCATGATCTTCATCCTCCGCTGTCTCGGGAGCGAACGGCGGAGTAGGCGCGGAGCTCGAATCCGCAAGATCCGCGGCGGCGGAAGCATTTCCCTCGTCCGCCGCAGTGCTCGCGGTCTTCACTGGTTCGTCGCCGCCGGCGTGCGTTGGGGAGTCCAGCACAGGATCCATCGTGTTGATGATATCCTCAATGTCTTTCGTGACGTTGCGGGCTGGCGAGGACGGCGGAGATGCCATTAGGTGGCGGCGCTGGCTCGCCTCCGGTGAGGTTTTGGGCGCGGTGTGCGTTCGGTGCTCTCTCTCTGCTGGAAGCTTGGACGATGTAATGGCGTTCGGAGTGGTTGCGGAAGGTTTTCCGGGAGGACGAAGAAGGCTATTTATAGCCGGAAATCCGTCACAATACGTGCTAACGGCTCTTTTGACCGTTGGATGATCAACGCGTGTCGCTCGCCGGAAAATCCGGGAAATGAATCGACAGGGTGATTATGGTTATCTCCTCGTTTCCCGCGAGAATCTGTCAGAGATATGTTTCTGGGTTTCCCGCCTGGAACCCAAACGTCCATTACGTCAACACGATTAAAGCGCTGACGTAGGAGGTTCCTTCTCCACGAAGGATCGTGGGAGAAAAGCCGGATTTTCAGAATTCCGAGTTTTACGTTATCATCTCTTTTTGAAGAAGAATAAGAAGAATCAAGACTGCTGGTCAATATTTCTCGGACAATATGCATTTGGCGAAAGACGGCGAATCAGAGTTTTGATCCTTCTTGGGGGCTACTGTCGGATATATACTGAATAGGGGTATATCAGATGGTGGTCATAAGTGCCGGATTACCAGGGTGGCCCAAGTGGTAGTGGGCTATGGTCCATTGGGCGGCCCAGTAAGCTGACGCGCAGAAGCCGGATTCTAGAAGGACCCGGATCACGGCCCACGTGATCTGGCTTGGAGGTGAAGGCGGATTCCTTACTTTCCAAGTTAGAAGTTACCGTAGTCTTCTAGGTTTCATACTCTGTATGCCCTAACCCGGCTATTATATAAAGCCGGACGGGAGATATGATAGATAGAGAAGATATAGGCTAACTCGTTGAGAAGTTGATCCTCAGCGAATAGCTAACAGAACCTCAGATTGTAATTGTATACACAGGCTTTAGCCCTGATTAGTGAGATTGCAGGAGTAGGGACGCCGTACTATTACGACGTACCGAACCTGGGTAAATCCTGTGTCTTTGTCTTCAACGCGATCCCGTTTCCCCACGTCTCTACCCGTAGTCTCATGGCACCCCCGTCCATGAAAACTACTACGATGTCTCGACACCGTGACTAAAGGGGTTTTAGTCCCGGGTCGGGAGGAGACCCGGGACAGAAGGTTATGCGTCGTGGGTTGGTAAGCGCGTGGAGGCGCGTGGAGGGCTTTAATTCCGGTTGGCGTGGCCACCCGGGACTAATGATCCACGTCTGCTGGCCTCCCTGCCTTTAGTCCCGGTTGGCGTGGCCACCCGGGACTGAAGATACAAACTGCTTGCCTCCCGCGCGGCGGTTTTGTTTCGCGAGCGAGAAGCAGAAGGGCACCATTGCTACAGTGCGCACCCGAGTCTCTATTTCTTCTTCTCTCTTCTCTTCTCTTCCTCTCTTCGATCTTCCTCCACCAAGCACCCATGGATGAAGTTTGGAAGACTGTCCGTGTGGCCACACCATGCGGCAAGAGTCTCGACGTGGCCTACACCAATAATTGCGAGAGGCTCCCCGGTCTTCTTGAGCATTTCAGCTATCTCTATGAACAAGCCGATGAACACCATAGGTTCTTCGGGCTTGATCTAGAGTATACGGCGGATCAACGGGATGTTGCCGTCATCCAGATTGCGCTCAAGGAGTTCGTTTTGATCTTCCAATGGTCAAGGTAACGCACACGTACAATCTTGCATTTTCGATTTGTTTGTTGCATCTGAAGAATACATGTGTTGCAACATATCTAACACGTTCTATTTTTGTTGTTGCAGTAGTTCAAAGGATTCTACGGCCCTTGTTGATTTTCTTGTCAACAAGGGGTACGACTTCTGCAGTGTTGACATCACTCAAGACCGGCAGAAGTTGATGCGATTGGGTATTGTGATACCTGAAGATCACTACATTGATCTTCAGGATCTTATCCATTTTGATGATTTGTGCGGTCACAAGACCGGGATGGCTTCGATGGCAACCGCCTTCATCCACGTCGACTACAAAACTATGAAGTCTGGTTTCCCCTCCAAGAATCACATGCGTTGGGGGAAGACCCCACTGGACCGGATCAACCTCAACTATGCAGCCATAGATGCGTACGTTTCCTACGAGTTGTTCCGCATCTACTCGACGGAGCTCGAGTAGATGGTGTTTGTACCGCATCTTGCGTTCGATATATGCATGTAATGGATATATATTAGTATGTAATGGATATTATTTCTATATTAATTCGTAGCTATATTATTTCTATATTATGTCAAACACACATTTCAAAACAAACAAACAAAAACACATCAAGAAAACAAACAATAACACATCAAGAAAACAAACAGGAAAACTACCGTTTCTAAATTAATCTAAGCCATAGATGCATACGTTTCCTACGAGCTCGAGTAGATGGTGTTTGTGTACCGCATCTTGCGTTCGATATATGCATGTAATGGATATATTAGTATGTAATGGATATATATTATTATGTAGTGGATATTATTTCTTTATTAATTCCTAGCTATACTATTTCTATATTATGTCAAACACAAATTTCAAAACAAACAAACAAAAACACATCAAGAAAACAAATAAAAACACATCAAGAAAACATATATCTAGTTAATATCAAACTCATCCAGTTGGATTTACTTCAAAATACATTTTTGAACTCATTCTAAAAATAATAGAAGAGGCTACTGGTCTTTTTAAGATTTTAAAATGAATTGGTATTATTTTTCTTAATTTTTTGATATATTATTTGTATTTTTAAGATTTTAAAATGAATTAGTTTTATTTTTCTTTATTTTTTGATATATTATTTGTATTTTTAAGATTTAAAAATGAATTAGTTTTATTTTTCTGAATATTTTGATATATTAATAGTATTTTTAGAAATAATACAAATTAAAAAGTTAATGTTTATTTATTTACTTAAAATTATTAATTACATCATTACTTTTGTTTATTAAAAGATTTATTTGAAATTCAAACAATAAAGAAATGTGCCATCGACCAACATGTTAATAAGATTGATATGATACTACTATCACATACTTGCGTGCGAAACACTTGGATGCGGGACGGATGGAACTCGGAAGTTAAGCGTGCTAGTGCTAGAGTAGTGGGAGGATGGGTGACCGAGCGGGAAGTTTGACCACGAGTAAGTAATTTGACTAGAGATAATTGTAGTTAGACACTAAGCAAATAATACAAATTCTGAAAAAAAAAAAGTGAAAAATTTGAGTGAAAAAATGGAGTGAAAAATAATTAGAAACCCAAATGAATTAAAGAAATTACAAAATAAAGTTTAGTCCCGGTTCGTGTGACCAACCGGGACTAAAGGTCCTCCGCCCCCGGCTCACGCCACCCGCCCACGTGGCCGGGCCTTTAGCCGCGGTTCGTAAGAGGCGCGACTAAAGAGGGGGGCCTTTAGTCGCGCCTATTTAGTCCCGGTTGCGCGGCCGAGATTAATGGGCCTGACGAACCGGGATTGTAGGCCTATTTTCTACGGTGACAGAGCAAATAATTAGCAACGTACGTATGACAAATGAAAAAATAACGAAAGAAGCATCGAAAGATGAGAAAAGCTCCGACCTAGAACTCTCAAACGGGCACGCACGCTGAGCTTCTTTTGTCTCGTCCCATTGTCTTGGTCGAAACTCTGAAATTCCAGCCACACTGTCACGTCGTAATTTGAGCATCTTAATTAAGCCAGAAAGCAATGTTTTGGACCTTGTGCGCGCGCTGTCCGTTTTCTTGGCACGTCGACGTGATGGTGTCAGTCTAAGACGACGTGTGCTGTGTACAGCTTCGAACAATATACGATCTGTGACGTCAACACATACGTGTTGGTCATGTCATGCTCCGCTGCTCGTGGAGGTAAAGCGCAATTAGAATATGCCTGGTGGGTTTAAAGTTTAAACGGCGAAACGGACGCCGTGCAACTAGCAATGAGTTTAGCGGACATAAACGGCTGCCCGTCTAAGTCAATTGGGCCACCGCGAGCGTGCCCACTTACAGGTCTACTCCTCTCGACCCCGGCCATCAGCAGCACGTACACAGCGTAGTACATCATCCCAAAACAGCAAAGTCAGAAATCTATCCGTCTTTGAGATTCTCCACGCATGCATGAATGCAACTATCACCTAATTAAAGTTTGATGGATGTTTGTTCACACGGAATATTGGACTACAGGATCGCGGTCGTACGCCGACGGCCGGAACCCCTCGGCGTCTCCCCGTTCCCCCTCGGCGTACCCATACGCCGACGGCCACCCTCGGCGTAGCCCCCTCGGCGTACAAGTCCGTCGGCGAAGCCCTTCTGGCCGTCGGCGTATAGTAAGGCCTCGGCGTACAGTTTGGTGGGCCCCAGTACGCCCCCAGTACGCCGACGGCCACGCCCCTCGGCGTCTATTTCCACGTGGCGACAGCTAACGCTTCGCAGCTGCGTACGCCGACGGCCACGCCCCTCGGCGTCTGGGGCACGTGGCGGCAGCTAACGCTTCGCAGCTGCGTACGCCGACGGCCACGCCCCTCGGCGTCTGGGGCGAGCTGGGCTGGGCAAAGGCCTAGGCCGACGGCCTCCCCCTCGGCGTAGCCCCCTTCCTGGGCTGGGGCAAACGCCTTCGCCGACGGGGTTCCCCTCGGCGTAGGTCCTGGTATTTCTGCTTTTTTCGAATATTTGCTGATTTTTCCTGTACCATATCAATCACACATTATGAAAGCTCTACATTATGAAATATCATCACACAAACATCATAGACTTCACACAATAGTACCATATCAATCCAAACATCATATAACATCACAAAAGCATGATCCAGCCGTGCATACATAATCATCCAACCACCGTGCATACATGATCCAACGACACTATTCAACCGTGCTTACAAGCACAACCATCTCCTAGCTACACGGCCTTGTCACTCGAGGTACCCATCTCCGACCTCGTGAAAATCGGCGACACCTGGCGCTGGGTAGCCGCCGTCGAACCAACCCCGGAACTCGGCGAGGCAGCACCACTGGCATGAACCGGTGTGGTCTGACGAGACGAACTCGGCGAGGCTGTGATCTCTCGGGAACCCGTGGGCGAGGCATCAGGACGACCAAAGGGTCGACGCGTGGAGCATCCCGAGCCCTACATGCATGTGTGAGCAAAAGTTAGCAAGTTAGAATGCACATGATATCGATCACAACTAGTTTGCCAAATTACTTACCGGAGTCGATGAGTAGTATCCAAGAGCGAACATATCCTTCGACGGGGCCCATGGCGCCGACCCCGGGTTCGCTGGTGCCTCTGGTAGCGTTGTCGGCCTCTCACCAGTGATAAGAAACATGCGGGTCGCCTGCAAGATAGGGTAGATGTTAGGCGTTGTAGAAATGAAGGTTCAAACCACGGGAAATGAGACTTGTAATATTTTGTAGAAACAACAGGTTGTAACTTACAGTATCGAGCATCTCTCTCCACTCGGCGTATGCCTGTGAGACCGGCAGCCACTCGTCATACGCCGTCTCATACTCCGCAAAAGCGGCTGCGTAGGCCGCCTCGAAAGCAGGCTACAATCCCAAGAAAATTGAATCTCGTGAACAGTCACCTCAGGAACGAATGTCGAAAATAGGATGAAATTGAGACAACTTACATCGTGGTCAGCTCGGGAAGGCCGGCGATGACGCGTGACCTTTGGGTCATCGGCGGTGAGGGTAGACTTGACACGCGTCAAGCTCAACTCAGGCATGTGCGGGGTCACCGTATCAGCTAGGAAGTAACGCCCTTGCTCCCTGCCACCTCCCGCCACGACCAACGCTCTCACATCGGTCTCGTGCTCCAAAGGGTTTTCCACATGCGGATGGAAAGTCTGGAAAGTCGAGCAGTACAAATCCAACTTGTCCTTTGCTGTGCCGTAGTACTCGGGAACCTCGGGAGGAGGCTTGGATGGATCGGGCTTCTTAAGCTTTATTGTTTCCCATGCTTTCACGTCCGAAACAAACCCTCCAGTAGATTGCGCCTGCGTATCAAGTAGGAACACAAGAGGAAATGTTATGTTCATCAAGTAGGAAAACAACACGAAATAGATGCAGGTTGTTCCATGTATACCATCTTTTCCTTGAAGTTGGCAAGGCCGCAGGCACCCGCACTGTGTGTCCCGACGTGGCCGCGGTTTGCCTTGTTTCGGTCGCTCACGGCTTTGAACTCGGCGTCTTGCCCGAGCCACTTTGCCGCCACCGCTTCCCATGCGTCTTCCCTACCTAAGGTCCACGAGGGTCGAACCTGAAAAATCGATACTCATTTGAAGCACAGAAATTGCACATGCACCTTAGCAGCAACATATGAACTTTTTGACAATTTACTTACCAACATGTAATCATCCAGGGTCATGTCAGGTGGATTCTCCACATTCTCGTGCTTCGGCGCCCTCTTGCCCAACTTCTCAGAACTGAATAAGTTCATGGACGTATTCTTTTGATTATAGAACTGTTGCGGCACCAATTTCTTACAAGCCCCCTGCAAAGTCTTGTCCGCCGTGTCCTAATCCTCCGGAAGCACCCTAAAGAATCTCTGTAAATTAGGCATAAAAATAATTGTGAGAGTCATGAGGTAGCATGGTGGAGTCATCAACTATCAACTATGAAAGAAATTTGAAGAGTTTGTCTTACCCAAAACCCGGTGATAACAGCGTCAGCAGCTGACTCGTAGCCAACCCAAGGGGCGGCCTGATAGTCGTGCCAACTGCTGGCTAGAATCCTCTCGCCATTGGGGACGGGAGAGTAATAGCCCGACCAATACTTCCTAAGCAGAGATCCAACCAGGCTGTTAGGAGTACGCTTGATCCCCGGTGCAAAAATCCAAGTGCTGCACAATAATGAAACATTAATACACGTCAACATGAAATTACCGTGTTCAAAATGGGTAGTCATTTACCTTTTGCCGTTGCCCTTAATGAGGGTTCTCGCCTCCGGTGCAGGTTCCTGTGACTCATCAGGTACCCCGGATTCCCCACGTAACTTTAGCTTCTTCGGAGCCTCGGGGTTCTCCTCTCCAGAATCCTCGTCCTGAGACTGTGTCCCCGCGTCTCGAGACTGTGTCTCCTCGTCTCGAGACGGCACCTCCTCGTCTCGAGACTGCTCCTCCGCCTCGTCCTCAGGAGACTCCTCCACTCGTGCCCGTCCACCTAGTCGTCCTCCAGCTCGTCCTCCACCTCGGCCTCCACCTCGGCGTCCCCTCTGGGGAAGTGCATCAGAAGCTACCCCTCCACCTCGTCGTGCACCTCCTCTCTCACCCCCCTCCTGAGTGTAACGCGGGTTCGCAAACCGCCGGCGCTGCGACTTGCTCAAGGTGGCCGAGGATTCCTTGCCGCTCATATTGCTCAATCACCTGCATTGACAAAGGGTAAACAATTAATAAGCATGTTCAAAATTATATAGTAACCATAATAAAGAATGCAAGGAAAATAAGTATTAAGCTAACTACATGAGAGAAATTAAATACTAAGCATAAACATAAAAGACCCTCACCATCACTCTCATAGTTAAATCTTGTGTTCTCATTGTCACTATCAGAATCACTATCACGTGAGTAGTACGGTGGATGCTCATTGCACGGTGGAGGCTCATCATTGGCAATGTCCGAATGAAACTTGTTGAGCATATCTATGTCCTTTAGATCCATCACTGCCTCACCGCCTGTTTGTGATTCGTTCTCGAGGTCCACAAGATCTTGTATGCCAAAGTCCCCAAAGCTCTCTTGCTCTTGGTAGAAAATCCCCTCATATGTTTTAGGGTCGATGTTGTTGTAATCATCGTCCGAGGGCATGGGTAGCTTACCATGTGGTGATACATGGAACACGACTTCCCATCCATTGAGTCCATCTTTCTTGCATGGGTAGGGCAAATAATAAACCTGCTTCGCTTGGTGAGCCACAACAAAGACATCGGATCGACTATAGGTGGTTGAAGGCTTAACTTCAACTAACCCAATGGAAGGGGTTTTTCTCAGTCCATGCTCCGTTGGGTCAAACCAGTGGCATCTGAACACGACGAGCTTGAGTTCTATGTTCGTATTATTGTACGTCACCTCGTAAACGTTTCGTAACCTCCCATAGTAATCAAACTCTCCGGCTCCTTTGGTGAAGACCCCGGTATTTATAGTTTTTGCATTGGGCCGACTGTTCTGGTGAGACTCTGTATGGAAGCGAAACCCATTCACGTCATACTTCTCATACATCTCAACTTTACGATTACAACCTTGGGAGACACATCTCAACTCATCCGACATCACAATAGTGGGATCACCTCCCTACAAGTTTGGTACAAATTGTTCTGTGCATTAGTTACGTGTAATAAGATGGACAAGACACGGATTGCAAGGTAGGAGGGACAGGTTAGAGTTTACCTTTTCCCTAAACCAAGCCGTGAAATTTTTCTTTCCGGGGGCACCCTCTTTCATAAGAGTGTCCAGCTCGGCTTCATCGGGGTCCATAGTTCCCGGCCACATTTCATCGATGAATTGCCTAAAAGGAAAAAATACGTATTAGACCAAAACCAAGATACTAGTTGAAAAGATACTTTGTTCACCATTTTACCTAAGGAAACTGCACGCCTCATTTTGCTCGTCGCGGGTCACTTCTTTCATGTTTTGAAGCACATAGAGCATTATGCACTCCTGCTCTTCGAAGGTCAAGTTATACTTCTTTGCGCCACCGGCCTTGCCACCGGGAAACTGGAAGAGGAGGAGCTTGGGGTCTTGCTTGGGCTCATCAACATTGTACCGAGAGGCCTGGTTATGCATAGTAGGAACATCATCGGGAAAGTAGGTTAGCCTGGCGTCTGCCATCTCCTGGAGGACAGTTGCCTCAGCTATGCATGCTTCAATCTTATTTTTGTTTCCACACTTGGTTCGAATATACTTAAACTCTCTCTCAATACAAAACTGCCAACGAAATTGCACCGGTCCACCCAATAGTGCCTCGTTCGCGAGATGCACAACAAGATGTGCCATCGGAGTAAAGAAGCCAGGCGGAAATATCATCTCTAAGTTGCATAGAAACTCCGGCACTAGCTCATGCAGCTTCTTAATCATCAGGGGACATATCTGCTTAGCACAAAGCGTGCGGAAGAAATGGCTCAACTCCGCGAGCACACGCCAGACACGTTCGGGGAGATACCCTCGAACCATCACCGGCATCAGCCGCTCAATCCATATATGATAGTCGTGACTCTTGAGCCCGTTGACTTTTCCCGTTGAAAGATTGACTCCCCTACTTATATTTGAACAATACCCATCAGGAAACATCACGGCGTATTTGAGCCACATGAACGCCTCTTTCTTTTGGATACTATTAAGGCAGTAGAAGGCATGCGGCTTGAACCAGTTTTTTCGACGGCCCTCAGGTTCCTGCATGTGTAATCTCTCCCTATCACAGAGCTTCTGAACATCGACTCTAGCCTTCACATTGTCCTTTGACTTCTCAGGAATGTTCAGGACAGTGTGAAACAGAGACTCTCCGATATTCTTCTCGGTGTGCATCACATCGATGTTATGGGGAAGATCGAGGTCCTTGTAATATGGGAGTTGCGTAATGCTTGCCACATGAGTCCAGTTGTGGTCCACACCATATCCCGAATATCGTGGGCCATTTCCCTGAGCAAGCACGAGAGCACTTAGCTCGGCATCAACAACTGCACCATCGAAAGTTGGTATCTCTGCCTCTACACGCTCAACTCTGCCCTTCTTAAAGTTCTTTTCGTCATCTCTAAACCGATGTCTTCTTTTGAGAAACTTTCGATGCGTGTCAAACGCGGAATACTTCTTACCCGCGCTTAGCCAAAGAAACTCAAGCCGGTTCCTGCACACTGGGCATGGCCACTTACCAGCTGTACACCATCCGCAGAATAGGGCGTACCCCGGCATGTCGTGCATGGAATACTGGAACCAAACTTTCATCAAAAAGTTCCTCTTCGATGCACGGTCGTATGTCAAGGTACCGTGGTGCCAAGAGTGGTTTAGATCATCCACAAGCGGCTGCAAATAGACACTCAAATTCTTCCCAGGGTATTCAGGCCCTGGAATGATCAATGACAGGAATATGGTCTTCCTTTGCATTAGGACTCCGGGAGGGAGGTTGAGCGGAATAACAAACACGGGCCAGCAGCTGTACGAGGCAGTCGACATACCATACGGATTGAAACCATCGGTTGCTATCGCAATTCGGACGTTCCGAGCCTCGGCTGCCTGCTCAGGGTATTTTGCATCGAAATTCTTCCATTCCATACCATCTGATGGATGTCCCATCTTTATCCGTCCGTGCTCGTCCTCGTATCTCTTCCCATTCTTGTGCCAGGTCATCTGGGTGGCAGACTCCTTATTCATGTAAAGCCGCTGGATTCTTTTTATGAACGGGAGGTAACGAAGAATCTTCATGGGGACTTTTGTCTGCCTCTTCTGACCATCACGTCCATTTACCTCATGATACCTAGAGGCCCCACACTTGATACAGTACTTGTCTTCCGCAAACAGTTGCCGAAACAAAACGCAGCCTTTAGGACAGCAATCTATCTTCTCATAATCCATGTTCAGCTCTCGCAGGATTTTCTTTGTTTCGTACATGCTTTTAGGCAAACAATGTCCTTCAGGCAGCATGTTACCATATGTTTGCAGATGAGATTCAAAGCATGAACGGGTATTGCCGTGCTTCAGCTTTTCGGCTAGGGCTTGGGAGATGGCATCGAGCTAACAAATTTTTGCACCATCGTACAGAGGCCTCTGACCCGAGGACATCATACGAAAATAGGACTGTGCGGTTGGCTCCGGTTCCTCTGGTTCACTCGGTTCGAATGGTTCCTCCCGTGAAGGTGGCGAATCTGGTATGTCGGCGTCACGGAGATCTTCTAGGAAGTTTCTTATCCCATCATCCTCAATGCCATTAATCCGCTGCCGCATCACCCTACCATTTTCAAGTTCGTACTCAGCAAAGTCGATCGCCGTGGTGTACTCCGCCCAATACCCATAAGACCATATGTGTTTAGTCATATCTTGCTTTCCCTTACGAAGACGCAGCTTGCATCGAGCGCAAGGGCAACCTGGACGGATGCCCGACTTTGAACCACGCCCTAACTCCCTCACTAAGAAATTCGTCTTCCATACCCACTCATCTGTTCTTTCCATCGCATTTTTTCGGCCAGTGAACATCCAACCATTATCAGCCATAATCTGCTGTATTGCGAGGCAAACAACACATTGTATTTCATCTCAAATAATAGCATGAAATTAAATGCATGATATTTTTATTTCCTAGCGGCAAAACCTACATATCTAATAGGTCAAGGGTCCTAGCAGCCGCCGGATCCGTAGATTGAGTACGTTTTCCATGCTCTACCCCGATCCGAGACAGAATTTCGGCAGCACCTCCCCGCTGCTCTCCCGATACACGTCTCGGCAAAAAGCCGAGAGAATGTGCATAAGGAGAACAACGGGGAAGCGCTACCGAAATCCTAACCCAGAACGGAGCAGAACATGGAAAACGTACCCAACTACGCATCCGCCGACTGTCCCGTAAATGCCGCAAGCGTTACGGTTCAAAATATGCCTACCACTATTGCATATTTATCTTCGTAACGCTTGCGGACGGGAAATGACACCTAGGTGACGCGACAAAAAAAATGCGAGGGAGAAGACAGAGTTCTAGCTCACCCGCGGCGGTAGAGGACGTAGTCGAACAACGGCGTGACGGGGTCGAGGATCGATGGTGTGGCGGGGTCGAGGATCAATGGCGTGTCATGGCGGCTCCAGACAGCGGCGGCGGGGTCGGGATCGATGGCGTGTCGTGGCGGCACCTACCCTGTAGCAGATAATATGCGAGTTAAAAAAATTGAAATCTATAATATCTACAGTACACCTAATTTCTACTAACTTTCTAACCTACTAACAACACTACCTAATTAACTAATTTTCTAATCTAGCTACTAACAGCACACACATCCTAGCTACTAACAGCACACAAAAAAAACTACCTTGGCAGAGGGGAGCCGGCCGGAGGGGGTGGAGGTGGCGGCGCGGCACGGGGTCGAGGGTGGCGCGGCAGGGGGCGGAGGGGCGCCGGCCGATGGTGCAGTGGGTCGCCGGAGGGGAGGCGGACGGGAGGCGGACGGGGGCGGACGGGGCGGGGGCAGGGGAGCGGGGCCGGCGGCCGGAGAGCGTGAGGGAGCGAGGCCGGCGGGAGGGGAGTGGGTCGCCGGAGGGGAGGGAAGCGGGGGCGGGATGGCCGGAGGGGAGGGACGGGGACGGAGGGGGCGGGGGCGGGAGGGGAGCGGGGCCGGCGGCGGGAGGTGAGGCGGGGGCGGGGGCGGGCGGGGGCGGGGACGGGAGGGGCAGCGCGGTGGCGGCGGCGGCGCGAGGAGAGGCCGGCGGCGGCGCGAGGTGAGGTGCGTGCGTGCGTTTGTGTGGTGTGTGTGGTGTGCGTGCGTGCGTGAGTTAGTGGATAGGCAGCGCGAAAAAAAAAATCTTTTAGATACGCCGACGGCATGCCGTCGGCTTAGGTGGTGCGTGAGTTAGTGGATAGGGTGCAGCGCGGAAAAAAAAAATCTTGTACATACGCCGACGGCAAATACTACCATCTCAACAAGCACAACATGCCTTTAACAGGTGTAACTGTTTTTTTTTTGCTAGTTTTCGGTCGAAAATAAAATTATTACCATCTCAACAAGCACAACATGTCTTTAAAAAAATAGTATTACCAACTCAATAGTATTACCATCGTGACAACAGTTTTTTTTTGTTATATAGGTCCTCACTAGCACAGTGAGAAACATACTATTACCATCTCAACAAAATTTTAACTACTTCATCTCTAAATAAGTGTCAGAGGGAGTACATAATATAATTATAACTAAATGCACAACATGCCTTTAAAATGTGCAAAAATATTGTTGTTTCGTATGATGATAAGCTGGATTGAACGGTTTGATATTTGAAACTGTTTTTTGTCTCCTGGGCACCAGGAGGATAGAATCTATATTTGTAGTAGACCTCTATATATTGCACCCGGACGCTCCGTAGCCCCCCTCCGGTGAAAACCTAGACGCGCAGGAGAAATACCGGACTTATACGGATACACGCGGTAACGGCGTTGAAAGGGGGTAGCATTGTGGAACCAGCTGCTTGGTTGTGTTAGGGTATCCCATAGGAACATAAAACAAGTTGGTAGAACCCAACTCTTCGGGGAAGATTCCTGACGTTTCGTCCGATAAAGGAGTTTCACCCTATAAGCGCATGTAAACTCACGAGGGAGAAACGGACGTCGGTGAAGCGGGTCACACCCCGGAGTGCAATCTTTGCCATCCAAAGACCACAACACACATATAATAACATGGTATGGCACCCTCTAGCTTGTGACCGTAGCCCCCCTCCGGTGAAAACCTAGACCCGCAGGAGAAATACCAGACTTATACGAATACACACGGTAACGGCGTCGAAAGGGGGTAGCATTGTGGAACCACCTGCTTGGTTGTGTTAGGGTATCCCATAGGAACATAAAACAAGTTGGTAGAACCCACCTCTTCGGAAGATTCCCGACGTTTCGTCCGATAAGGGAGTTTCACCCTATAAGCGCATGTAAACTCACGAGGGAGAAACGGACGTCGGTGAAGCGGGTCACACCCCGGAGTGCAATCTTTGCCATCCAAAGACCACAACACACATATAATAACATGTTATGGCACCCTCTAGCTTGTGAAAGGTTCCGGACGCTCCGTAGCCCCCCTCCGGTGAAAACCTAGACCCGCAGGAGAAATACCGGACTAATACGGATACACGCGGTAACGGCGTCGAAAGGGGGTAGCATTGTGGAACCAGCAGCTTGGTTGTGTTAGGGTATCCCATAGGAACATAAAACAAGTTGGTAGAACCCAACTCTTCGGAAGATTCCTGACGTTTCGTCCGATAAGGGAGTTTCACCCTATAAGCGCATGTAAACTCACGAGGGAGAAACGGACGTCGGTGAAGCGGGTCACACCCCGGAGTGCAATCTTTGCCATCCAAAGACCACAACACACATATAATAACATGGTATGGCACCCTCTAGCTTGTGAAAGGTTCCGGACGCTCCGTAGCCCCCCTCCGGTGAAAACCTAGACCCGCAGGAGAAATACCGGACTTATATGGATACACGCGGTAACGGCGTCGAAAGGGGGTAGCATTGTGGAACCAGCTGCTTGTTTGTGTTAGGGTATCCCATAGGAACATAAAACAAGTTGGTAGAACCCAACTCTTCGGAAGATTCCTAACGTTTCGTCCGATAAGGGAGTTTCACCCTATAAGCGCATGTAAACTCACGAGGGAGAAACGGACGTCGGTGAAGCGGGTCACGCCCCGGAGTGCAATATTTGCCATCCAAAGACCACAACACACATATAATAACATGGTATGACACCCTCTAGCTTGTGAAAGGTTCCGGACGCTCCGTAGCCCCCCTCCGGTGAAAACCAAGACCCGCAGGAGAAATACCGGACTTATACGGATACACGCGGTAACGGCGTCGAAAGGGGGTAGCATTGTGGAACCAGCTGCTTGGTTGTGTTAGGGTATCCCATAGGAACATAAAACAAGTTGGTAGAACCCACCTCTTCGGAAGATTCCCGACGTTTCGTCCGATAAGGGAGTTTCACCCTATAAGCGCATGTAAACTCACGAGGGAGAAACGGACGTCGGTGAAGCGGGTCACACCCCGGAGTGCAATCTTTGCCATACAAAGACCACAACACACATATAATAACATGGTATGTCACCCTCTAGCTTGTGAAAGGTTCCGGATGCTCTGTAGCCCCCCTCCGGTAAAAACATAGACCCGCAGGAGAAATACCGGACTTATACGGATACACGCGGTAACGGCGTCGAAAGGGGGTAGCATTGTGGAACCAGCTGCTTGGTTGTGTTAGGGTATCCCATAGGAACATAAAACAAGTTGGTAGAACCCACCTCTTCGGAAGATTCCCGACGTTTCGTCCGATAAGGGAGTTTCACCCTATAAGCGCATGTAAACTCACGTGGGAGAAACGGACGTCGGTGAAGCGGGTCACACCCCGGAGTGCAATCTTTGCCATACAAAGACCACAACACACATATAATAACATGGTATGGCACCCTCTAGCTTGTGAAAGGTTCCGGACGCTCTGTAGCCCCCCTCCGGTAAAAACATAGACCCGCAGGAGAAATACCGGACTTATACGGATACACGCGGTAACGGCGTCGAAAGGGGGTAGCATTGTGGAACCAGCTTCTTGTTTGTGTTAGGGTAGCCCATAGGAACATAAAACAAGTTGGTAGAACCCAACTCTTCGGAAGATTCCTGACGTTTCGTCCGATAAGGGAGTTTCACCCTATAAGCGCATGTAAACTCACGAGGGAGAAACGGACGTCGGTGAAGCGGGTCACACCCCGGAGTGCAATCTTTGCCATCCAAAGACCACAACACACATATAATAACATGGTATGGCACCCTCTAGCTTGTGAAAGGTTCCGGACGCTCCGTAGCCCCCCTCCGGTGAAAACCTAGACCCGCAGGAGAAATACCGGACTTATACGGATACACGCGGTAACGGCGTCGAAAGGGGGTAGCATTGTGGAACCAGATGCTTGTTTGTGTTAGGGTATACCATAGGAACATAAAACAAGTTGGTAGAACCCAACTCTTCGGAAGATTCCCGATGTTTCGTCCGATAAGGGAGTTTCACCCTATAAGCGCATGTAAACTCACGAGGGAGAAACGGACGTCGGTGAAGCGGGTCACACCCCGGAGTGCAATCTTTGCCATCCAAAGACCACAAAACACATATAATAACATGGTTTGCAGTAGACTAGCCTGTGGAAGGTTCCGGACGCTCCGTAGCCCCCCTCCGGTGAAAACCTAGACCCGCAGGAGAAATACCGGACTTATACGGATACACGCGGTAACGGCGTCGAAAGGGGGTAGCATTGTGGAACCAGCTGCTTGGTTGTGTTAGGGTATCCCATAGGAACATAAAACAAGTTGGTAGAACCCAACTCTTTGGAAGATTCCTGACGTTTCGTCCGATAAGGGAGTTTCACCCTATAAGCGCATGTAAACTCACGAGGGAGAAACGGACGTCGGTGAAGCGGGTCACACCCCGGAGTGCAATCTTTGCCATCCAAAGACCACAACACACATATAATAACATGGTATGGCACCCTCTAGCTTGTGAAAGGTTCCGGACCTCCGTACCCCCCTCCGGGTGAAAACCTAGACCCGCAGGAGAAATACCGACTTAGTACGATACACCGGTAACGGCGTCGAAAGGGGGTAGCAATGTGGAACCATATGCTTGGTTGTGTTAGGGTAGCCCATAGGAACATAAAACAAGTGGTAGAACCCAACTCTTCGGAAGATTCCCGACGTTTTCGTCCGATAAGGGAGTTTCACCCTTAAGCGCATGTAAACTCACGAGGGAGAACACGGACGTCGGTGAAGCGGGTCACACCCTGGAGGTGCAATCTTTGGCCATACAAAGACCACAACACACATATAATAACATGGTTTTGCAGATTACTAGCTTGTTTAAGGTTCCGGACGCTCCGTAGCCCCCCTCCGTGAAAACCTAGACCCTAGGAGAAATACCGGACTTATACGGATACACGCGGTAACGACGTCGAAAGGGGGTAGAATTGTGGAACCAGCTGCTTGTTTGTGTTAGGTAAGCCCATAGGAACATAAAACAAGTTGGTAGAACCCAACTCTTCGGAAGATTCCCGACGTTTCGTCCGATAAGGGAGTTTCACCCTATAAGCGCATGTAAACTCACGAGGGAGAAACGGACGTCGGTGAAGCGGGTCACAACCCCGGAGTGCAATCTTGCCATCCAAAGACCACAACACACATATAATAACATGGTATGGCACCCTCTAGCTTGTGAAAGGTTCCCGGACGCTCCGTAGCCCTCCTCCGGTGAAAACCTAGACCCGCAGGAGAAATACCGGACTTATACGATACACGCGGTAACGGCGTCGAAAGGGGGGTAGCATTGTGGAACCAGCTGCTTGTTTGTGTTAGGGTAGCCCATAGAACATAAAACAAGTTGGTAGAACCCAACTCTTTCGGAAGATTCCCGACGTTTCGTCCGATAAGGGAGTTTCACCCTATAAGCGCATGTAAACTCACGAGGGAGAAACGGACGTCGGTGAAGCGGGTCACACCCGGAGTGCAATCTTTGCCATCCAAAGACCACAACACACATATAATAACATGGTATGGCACCCTCTATCTTGTGAAAGGGTCCGGACGCTCTGTAGGCCCCCCTCCGGTGAAAACCTAGACCCCGTAGGAGAAATACCGACTTATACGATACACGCGGTAACGGCGTCGAAAGGGGGTAGCATTGTGGAACCAGCTGCTTGTTGTGTTAGGGTAGCCCATAGGAACATAAAACAAGTTGGTAGAACCCAACTCTTCAGAAGATTCCCGACGTTTCGTCCGATAAGGGAGTTTCACCCTATAAGCGCATGTAAACTCACGAGGGAGAAACAGACGTCGGTGAAGCGGGTCACACCCCGGAGTGCAATCTTTGCCATCCAAAGACCACAACACACATATAATAACATGTTATGGAACCCTCTAGCTTGTGAAAGGCTCCGGACGCTCCGTAGCCCCCCTCCGGTGAAAACCTAGACCCGGAGGAGAAATACCGGACTTATACGGATACACGCGTAACGGCGTCGAAAGGGGGTAGCATTGTGGAACCAGCTGCTTGTTTGTGTTAGGGTAGCCCATAGGAACATAAAACAAGTTGGTAGAACCCAACTCTTCGAAGATTGCCGACGTTTCGTCCGATAAGGGAGTTTCACCCTATAAGCGCATGTAAACTCACGAGGCAGAAACGGACGCCGGTGAAGCGGTCACGCCCCGGAGTGCAATCTTTGCCATCCAAAGACCACAACACACATATAATAACATGGTATGACACCCTCTAGCTTGTGAAAGGTTCCGGACGCTCCGTAGGCCCCCCTCCGGTGAAAACCTAGACCCGCAGGAGAAATACCGGACTTATACGGATACACGCGTAACGGCGTCGAAAGGGGTAGCATTGTGGAACCAGCTGCTTGTTTGTGTTAGGGTAGCCCATAGGAACATAAAACAAGTTGGTAGAACCCAACTCTTCGGAAGATTCCCGACGTTTCGTCCGATAAGGGAGTTTCACCCTATAAGCGCATGTAAACTCACGAGGGGAGAAACAGACGTCGGTGGAAGCGGGTCACACCCCGGAGTGCAATCTTTGCCATCCAAAGACACAACACACATATAAATAACATGGTATGGCACCCTCTAGCTTGTGAAAGGGTTCCGGACGCTCCGTAGCCCCCCTCCGGTGAAAACCTAGACCCGCAGGAGAAATACCGGACTTATACGGATACACGCGGTAACGGCGTCGAAAGGGGGTAGCATTGTGGAACCAGCTGCTTGTTTGTGTTAGGGTAGCCCATAGGCACATAAAACAAGTTGGTAGAACCCAACTCTTCGGAAGATTCCCGACGTTTCGTTCCGATAAGGGAGGTTTCACCCTATAAGCGCATGTAACTCACGAGGGAGAAACGGACGTCGGTGAAGCGGGTCACACCCCGGAGTGCAATCTTTGCCATCCAAAGACCACAACACACATATAATAACATGTATGGCACCCTCTAGCTTGTGAAAGGTTCCGGACGCTCCGTAGCCCTCCTCCGGTGAAAACCTAGACCCGCAGGAGAAATACCGGACTTATACGGATACACGCGGTAACGGCGTCGAAAGGGGGGTAGCATTGTGGAACCAGCTGCTTTTTTTGTGTTAGGGTAGCCCATAGGAACATAAAACAAGTTGGTAGAACCCAACTCTTCGGAAGATTCCCCGACGTTTCGTCCGATAAGGGAGTTTCACCCTATAAGCCATGTAACTCACGAGGGAGAAACGGACGTCGGTGAAGCGGTCACACCACGGAGTGCAATCTTTGCCATCAAAAGACCACAACACACATATAATAAACATGGTATGGCACCCTCTAGCTTGTGAAAGGTTCCGACGCTCCGTAGCCCCCTCCGGTGAAAACCTAGACCCGGAGGAGAAATACCGGACTTATACGGATACACGCGGTAACGGCGTCGAAAGGGGGTAGCATTGTGGAACCAGCTGCTTGTTTGTGTTAGGGTAGCCCATAGGAACATAAAACAAGTTGGTAGAACCCAACTCTTCGGAAGATTCCCGACGTTTCAGCCGATAAGGGAGTTTCACCCTATAAGCGCATGTAAACTCACGAGGGAGAAACGGACGTCGGTGAAGCGGGTCACACCCTGGAGTGCAATCTTTGCCATCCAAAGACCACAACACACATATAATAACATGGTTTGCAGATTACTAGCTTGTTTAAGGTTCCGGACGCTCCGTAGCCCCCCTCCGGTGAAAACCTAGACCCGCAGGAGAAATACCGGACTTATACGGATACACGCGGTAACGACGTCGAAAGGGGGTAGCATTGTGGAACCAGCTGCTTGTTTGTGTTAGGGTAGCCCATAGGAACATAAAACAAGTTGGTAGAACCCAACTCTTCGGAAGATTCCCGACGTTTCGTCCGATAAGGGAGTTTCACCCCTATAAGTGCATGTAAACTCACGAGGGAAAACGGACGTCGGTGAAGCGGGTCACACCCCGGAGTGCAATCTTTGCCATCCAAAGACCACAACACACATATAATAACATGGTATGGCACCCTCTAGCTTGTGAAAGGTTCCGGACGCTCCGTAGCCCTCCTCCGGTGAAAACCTAGACCCGCAGGAGAAATACCGGACTTATACGGATACACGCGGTAACGGCGTCGAAAGGGGGTAGCATTGTGGAACCAGCTGCTTGTTTGTGTTAGGGTAGCCCATAGGAACATAAAACAAGTTGGTAGAACCAACTCTTCGGAAGATTCCCGACGTTTCGTCCGATAAGGAGTTTCACCCTATAAGCGCATGTAAACTCACTGAGGAGAAAACGGACGTCGGTGAAGCGGGTCACACCCCGGAGTGCAATCTTTGCCATCCAAAGACCACAACACACATATAATAACATGGTATGGCACCCTCTATCTTGTGAAAGGTTCCGGACGCTCCGTAGCCCCCCTCCGGTGAAAACCTAGACCCGCAGGAGAAATACCGGACTTATACGGATACACGCGGTAACGGCGTCGAAAGGGGGTAGCATTGTGGAACCAGCTTCTTGTTTGTGTTAGGGTAGCCCATAGGAACATAAAACAAGTTGGTAGAACCCAACTCTTCAGAAGATTCCCGACGTTTCATCCGATAAGGGAGTTTCACCCTATAAGCGCATGTAAACTCACGAGGGAGAAACGGACGTCGGTGAAGCGGGTCACACCCCGGAGTGCAATCTTTGCCATCCAAAGACCACAACACACATATAATAACACGGTATGGAACCCTCTAGCTTGTGAAAGGTTCCGGACGCTCCGTAGCCCCCCTCCGGTGAAAACCTAGACCCGGAGGAGAAATACCGGACTTATACGGATACACGCGGTAACGGCGTCGAAAGGGGGTAGCATTGTGGAACCAGCTGCTTGTTTGTGTTAGGGTAGCCCATAGGAACATAAAACAAGTTGGTAGAACCCAACTCTTCGGGAGATTGCCGACGTTTCGTCCGATAAGGGAGTTTCACCCTATAAGCACATGTAAACTCACGAGGGAGAAACGGACGCCGGTGAAGCGGGTCACGCCCCGGAGTGCAATCTTTGCCATCCAAAGACCACAACACACATATAATAACATGGTATGACACCCTCTAGCTTGTGAAAGGTTCCGGACGCTCCGTAGCCCCCCTCCGGTGAAAACCTAACCCCGGGAGAAATACCGGACTTATACGGATACACGCGGTAACGGCGTCGAAAGGGGGTAGCATGTGGAACCAGCTGCTTTTTTGTGTTAGGGTAGCCCATAGGAACATAAAACAAGTTGGTAGAACCCAACTCTTCGGAAGATTCCCGACGGTTCGTCCGATAAGGGAGTTTCACCCTATAAGCGCATGTAAACTCACGAGGGAGAAACGGACGTCGGTGAAGCGGGTCACACCCGGAGTGCAATCTTTGCCATCCATAGACCACAACACACATATAATAACATGTTATGGCACCCTCTAGCTTGTGAAAGGTTCCGGACGCTCCGTAGCCCCCCTCCGGTGAAAACCTAGACCCGCAGGAGAAATACCGGACTTATACGGATACAACGCGGTAACGGCGTCGAAAGGGGGGTAGAATTGTGGAACCAGCTGCTTGTTTGTGTTAGGGTAGCCCATAGGAACATAAAACAAGTTGGTAGAACCCAACTCTTCGGAAGATTCCCGACGTTTCGTCCGATAAGGGAGTTTCACCCTATAAGCGCATGTAAACTCACGAGGGAGAAACGGACGTCGGTGAAGCGGGTCACACCCCGGAGTGCAATCTTTGCCATCCAAAGAACCACAACACACATATAATAACATGGTATGGCACCCTCTAGCTTGTGAAAGGTTCCGGACGCTCCGTAGCCCTCCTCCGGTGAAAACCTAGACCCGCAGGAGAAATACCGGACTTATACGGATACACGCGGGTAACGACGTCGAAAGGGGGTAGAAATTGTGGAACCAGCTGCTTGTTTGTGTTAGGGTAGCCCATAGGAACATAAAACAGTTGGTAGAACCCAACTCTTCGGAAGATTCCCGACGTTTCGTCCGATAAGGGAGTTTCACCCTATAAGCGCATGTAAACTCACGAGGGAGAAACGGACGTCGGTGAAGCGGGTCACACCCCGTAGTGCAATCTTTGCCATCCAAAGACCACAACACACATATAATAACATGGTATGGCAGCCCTCTAGCTTGTGAAAGGTTCCGGACGCTCCGTAGCCCCCCTCCGGTGAAAACCTAGACCCGTAGGAGAAATACCGGACTTATACGGATACACGCGGTAACGGCGTCGAAAGGGGGTAAGCATTGTGAACCAGCTGCTTGTTTGTGTTAGGGTAGCCCATAGGAACATAAAACAAGTTGGTAGAACCCAACTCTTCAGAAGATTCCCGACGTTTCGTCCGATAAGGGAGTTTCACCCTATAAGCGCATGTAAACTCACGAGGGAGAACGGACGTCGGTGAAGCGGGGTCACACCCTGGAGTGCAATCTTTGCCATCCAAAGACCACAACACACATATAATAACATGGTTTGCAGATTACTAGCTTGTTTAAGGTTCCGGACGCTCCGTAGCCCCCCTCCGGTGAAAACCTAGACCCGCAGGAGAAATACCGGACTTATACGGATACACGCGGGTAACGACGTCGAAAGGGGGTAGCATTGTGGAACCAGCTGCTTGTTTGTGTTAGGGTAGCCCATAGGAACATAAAAACAAGTTGGTAGAACCCAACTCTTCGGAAGATTCCCGACGTTTCGTCCGATAAGGGAGTTTCACCCTATAAGCGCATGTAAACTCACGAGGGAGAAACGGACGTCGGTGAAGCGGGTCACACCCCGGAGTGCAATCTTTGCCATCCAAAGACCACAACACACATATAATAACATGGTATGGAACCCTCTAGCTTGTGAAAGGTTCCGGACGCTCCGTAGCCCCCCCTCCGGTGAAAACCTAGACCCGGAGGAGAAATACCGGACTTATACGGATACACGCGGGGGGTAACGGCGTCGAAAGGGAGGTAGCATTGTGGAACCAGCTGCTTGTTTGTGTTAGGGTAGCCCATAGGAACATAAAACAAGTTGGTAGATACCCAACTCTTCGGAAGATTGCCGTCGTTTCGTCCGATAAGGGGAGTTTCACCCTATAAGCGCATGTAAACTCACGAGGGAGAAACGGACGCCGGTTGAAGCGGGTCACGCCCCGGAGTGCAATCTTTGCCATCCAAAGACCACAACACACATATAATAACATGGTATGACACCCTCTAGCTTGTGAAAGGTTCCGGACGCTCCGTAGCCCCCCTCCGGTGAAAACCTAGACCCGCAGGAGAAATACCGGACTTATACGGATACACGCGGTAACGGCGTCGAAAAGGGGGTAGCATTGTGGAACCAGCTTCTTGTTTGTGTTAGGGTAGCCCATAGGAACATAAAAAAAGTTGGTAGAACCAACTCTTCGGAAGATTCCCGACGTTTCGTCCGATAAGGGAGTTTCAACCCTATAAGCGCATGTAAACTCACGAGGGAGAAACGGACGTCGGTGAAGCGGGTCACACCCGGAGTGCAATCTTGCCATCCAAAGACCACAACACACATATAATAACATGTTATGGCACCCTCTAGCTTGTGAAAGGTTCCGGACGCTCCGTAGCCCTCCTCCGGTGAAAACCTAGACCCGCAGGAGAAATACCGGACTTTACGGATACACGCGGTAACGGCGTCGAAAGGGGGTAGCATTGTGGAACCAGCTGCTTGTTTGTGTTAGGGTAGCCCATAGGAACATAAAACAAGTTGGTAGAACCCAACTCTACGGAAGATTCCCGACGTTTCGTCCGATAAGGGAGTTTCACCCTATAAGCGCATGTAAACTCACGAGGGAGAAACGGACGTCGGTGAAGCGGGTCACACCCTGGAGTGCAATCTTTGCCATCCAAAGACCACAACCACACTTATAATAACATGGTATGGCACCCTTCTAGCTTGTGAAAGGTTCCGGACGCTCCGTTGCCCCCCTCCGGTGAAAACCTAGACCCGCAGGAGAAATACCGGACTTA